>JANHGN010020499.1:44498-108781 GCA_024605025.1 Megaceryle maxima | reverse complement strand
AAAGGTGGCACCTGCAGGGAGGGGCGGCCAGGACAGGGGACCCCAAACTGACCAGCCAGGGGTCCCAGCCCATGGACAGCATGGGCAGGGTAAAGCAAAGCATCATGAGGGTCCTGCAGGGCTCAGGTACTCTTCTGGCTTATTCTCACTTCTTCACTGGCTGGCACCTGAGGAGAACTCTGTCCCTTCTGCCTTCAGCCCTGATCTGTGTGTTTCTGTGCTGAATCCGGTACCAGAATCCAGATCCTGAACACAGCTCCCATCTGTTGCTGAGCCCAGTCTGGGACTCTCTCAGTACTGCTCCACAGCATTAGTGGTGATGGTGATGTTAATTGCCATCGGGGGGGTCAGGTTCTATGCTGACTTTGTATATATTTGTCCATATTCCATTTTTATTATTGTTTCCATTAAAGCTGTTGTAGTTTCCTTTTCTAATGGCTGAGTCTCTCTCTTCTATTCCTTTTCTCTTCCCTTTTGGGGATGGAAGGGGGTTAACAGAGAGCAGCTGTTATCAGTCTAAGGGGCCAACCTGGCCCTAAACCATGACAAAGAACCTGTAAATGCATTACATTATTTTATATTATATTCATGCACAATTACTTGGTCTGAACATACATGTTTCTGTACATAAAAAGTATCCTCTACCAGGCTGAGATATTTAGGCCCTGCAAAATATGCTGGACTGTTGCTTGAGCCATCACAGTGAATTTCATGGTTTTCAGTCACACAAGACCTCACATCAACACAATTTTGCTTTTTAGCCACAGCTGCTACTATCTTTTGGTTTACCACTAATGATGTGTTTGGCATGTTACATATTCTAATACAAGCTTCACTTTGGCTTTAACTTAGTAATATAACTGAGGTAATGGCCTTGAGAAGCAAGGCCAGTGCCTCTGCTGTCCTCCTGGACAGGCATAGGATTTGCCCTCTAACAAATGCCTCAGACCTCACATAATTGCCCGACACACAATACTTGGCAACAGCCCTATCTGGCAGGTGTTTGGTGCTAGCACAGCTGGAGAGCAGTACTGTCATAAGGCAGTAATTTTAATCTTGTCATCTTAGCCTTTTCAAAGGTGAGATAACTTTATTCTATCATTTCTTAGGATGTGAGCCTTGTCCTTAGGAGCCCGCAGCACATGCCCTGCAACCATTGTGCAGACCACAGCTTGTTGAAGTTCAGCATCTCCAATCCCGTTCCTAGTGCTGGCCCACACCCATAAAAGTCAAGGAAACATAAAGCTGCCACCAGCAAGACTGAAGAACAATTATTCATGCTCACACAGCCACTGCAGCGCAGCACGCAAACAGAAAGGAGCTGTTTCAATTCTTTCCTTCCCGGTGTTCTCCCATCTTGCAACAATTTCATTTCATAGGCTCTCTTTTATTTTCAAGAGTATTGATGGCCATTAGCAGGCACTTGCAGCCCAGCTCTCCGAGGTTCTGGCTATTTCCCTCTCATAGGCACTTGTGACACCAGGACACAGATGTGGCACTCCATCACTACATGCACTAGAGAGCCATGGTATGCACATCCCACCCCACCCCTTACAGCCCTACCCCTTTCTGCTGCTGAAGGCTCACATTTGCACCCAAAAGGCTGATCCTGAAGATCTTCTGTGTTCAGGAGAAATGAAACACACAAACTCACTGCTGAGACGAGCAGCTCTGGTAATGACAGGCCTGTCAGTTTTACTTCAGCATCTGGTAAAATTATGGAGAAAGTTATTCTGGAAGTTACTGAAAAACACTTGAGAGACAACCTCAACCAGCAAAGGTTCATGAGAGGAAAGTATGACTTAAACAACCTAATTTAATTTTACAACAAGGTCACCCATCTAGTTGTCCAAGGGAAGCTAGATGTGGTTGGTTTGAGATTTTAGCAAAGCTCTTGATACTGTCTCTCCCAGTGTCCTCCTGGACAAAATGTGCAGCACACAGCTAGAGAAGTGCTTAATACATTGGGTGAGTAATTGGCTGGTGAGTCAAGCTCCAAGAGTTACAGGCTCCCAGGGAAGTGGTCACAGCATCAAGCCTGTCAGAATTCAAGGAGCATCTGGACAATGCTCTTAGCCATATGGTTCAGTTTGAGGTAGTCCTGTGAGGAATAGGGAACTGGACTTAATGGTCCTCATGGATCCCTTCCAACATGGGATATTCTATGATTCTACATCCCCAGGCCCTGTTTTTAATCAAGCCAGCAATGTAGAACCTTTGCTCTACATCAGCAGTGGTACTGACACTCAGCCAGTGGGGAGAAACGGGACACAAACGCACCAAATACACTTTGTCCACAGATGAGGACCTGCTGCCTCAGCTGGCAGAAGTGCCAAAGCAACAAAGCAAGCTGGCCATAAACCTAAGGGTCTCTGCGCCTACACATTCATTTGGGCCAGTAAATGTTGTTTGTCCATCACTGTCAAAGAAGTTCTGCACATACTGTGGGTTCTTTTTACTTTTCCTCTCCAATCCAGACTTGCAGACCTATTTTCCTAGGCATGATAATAATACAGATGGAGTGATGTTTTTCCAACACTTCTCTGCAGAGATCAGAACAGAAGAAAACAAAATACAAGAAAACAAGGACTTGCTTCAACTGCAGCATAACTCATATTGTAAACATCATGTTTCCCACCAGACACCAGATTCTCATCACCTGCCAACCACAGGCTGGTTTCCAAAGGCTGAATCCTGAGTCTCAAATCCTAATAGTGGCTGTCAGTGAGAGGGCTGCAGGAAGATGAATGCAGAACTGTGTACTTTATAGCCCCCACATCTCTAGCCTGGCTCGATAATATTTCCTGCCATGAGCAACCCTCATTTAGATTGTAATTTCACATGATGCATTACCACTGTATACAATCAATATATCATAATCTTAGAAAGAACAAATGAGAAGATGCACTGGCCATAAATGTCATGTTCTCACTGGTGCAGCATTCTTCCTTTCAGACCACAATCCAATATCATTTTAAATTCCCTGAGCAATCGGGTAGCCACAGACCCCCTGGAAAACAGCTCCACAGATTCTTAATCTCATTTTCAGCATGCACTATGACTTCTTTCTTAATACAACCATCTATCTCCTAGATCTTCCTGTCAATCTTTTTCCACTGTTCCCCACAACCTGAAATTTCCTTTTGAGGATAAGGAAAACACCCACAACCAGGTGAGACATGCAGCTACAGAAAGAGCTATTTCCCCTCTGCAGCCTCATTTTCTTGCAGGGAATAGGATGTTTGCAGACAGAATTGCCTGGAAACTAACAACTTATTTTGATGCAAGTTAGTCCAGCCATGTTACTTGTTTCCCATTGTTGATCACCATTGAACACATTTTATGAGAGAAATAAGCTAGTGATTTTCAGTGGTTATTCTGTAGCCTCAGTTTTAACCTCAAAGTCTTAATACTCTGTCCTGCCTAATATTCGCAGTAAGAAAATGCCTTCAGGTTATTAATGAAATGAATCCTTCAGGTTATTAATGAAATATCCCATGAAAAAGAACAGTGTGGCAGTCTCCTCATGACCCAAACTTAATCCAATTGAAAATACAATAAACTCAAAATTATACTTTCCCTTTGTCTTCCATCCTCCCAGCCAGTTGCTTTACTGCATTATTCTCCATGAACTCACTGCTGCTTACACAAAGCAAAGGTCATTATTTCAACTTGATAGCATTTTACATAGCCAATGCACAAAGGAAACTCAAACAACACAAAAGGGGAAGGCAATGAACACTCAAAAGCTTTTTGGCAGAAGGAGGCATAACACAATATAAAAGTTTCCCACAAAGATCCAACTGTATCACATCTCTTGCATCCTTGTGCACTCCAAAAGCAACCTCCGAGCTACGGAAGACAACTCTCATTTAATTAGTCCAAAGTAGGATTAGATCTTACCTTTTCTCCTTTTTCTTCTCTGCCATAGGCTCTGCCCTAGAAATGGTAGAAGAGAGGAAAAAGTACATTTGATAGCAAGGATGTCAAACAACACTGTAAATAGAGATTTTATTTTTTCCTTGTTATATATCTGAGGCATATCTGTCTATCTATCCATATGTATCAAATACATATTTATATAGACAAAGAAATCACAGGACAGCTACTATAAAGAAAGTAAATTTATTTGGGTATAATTCCTTGATAATAATTCAGTGACAAATTAAAATAGAAAACCTATCCCAAATTCTCCTACTGCAGTCAGGAAAACATCTTATTTTCTATTCAAGGCAGAATCTGATATTACATTTCCAAAATCAAAGATGCCAACAACCCTTATTAGAATGAATTTTACATAGGGTTAAAGATTTTTCTCTCCTAAAAACTCAGCCTGGCATTTGCATTAATTGCAGCTGGGGAAAGCTGTATGGTCATCTGAATGTAAAAGAGTTGAGAAAGATTTGCATCTTCTTTGTGTTCAGTCGCCTCATACTGTCCCCATTAGATGTGCAGCTGTGCTATTATCAAGTACACCCAAGTTACATATTTTAATTAGAAGGCCAATACTAAGTCAGTTATCAGCTTTATTCAAGGATGAACTCATCCATTTCCTCCCCTCTGAGAAATGACAGTGGGTGCCAGAAAGATCAGCTTCCCCCTGGGACTAAGGCCCAGCAGAGGGAAAAGATTCAACAGGGCACACTGACACTGTAAGCAAGTTCTCACCATAAAGGAGAAAACAACTCCTTGCAGTTCCTTACATAAGATCATTCTGTTATTTCTTACTTACTGACTCTCCTTTTTCTCCTTTGAGTCCAGGAAACCCTTGACTGCCGCTTTCTCCCTTGAAAAAGAAAGGGTGTTAATAACACGGGGTTAATTCCTTTTTTTCTTGACAGGCATAAGAAAAAAAGAGATTTCCTCTTATGATTTCCTGTCAGACTCATGTGTGCAGTGTACCACAGTAGGGTTGGGATTTTTTTTTATTTTGCGGTCAGCTTTCTGTTGCTTTGAGTTTTTGGTAAGCAATGTGACAAGGGTTTGACTAAGACTGTGGATGCTCCTGGTCCCAGCGCTCTCTACAGCCAAGATTTCAGCTCCTGCCATAAGGACTGGGTGTACCTCACTTCATTTATACTGACTTGAATGTCCAAGTTCTCAGACTGATTTTATGTTTTGGGTTTTTTTCACAGGAAAATAATGCTAAAAGCCTTTGGAGTGCGCTGGCAAGGCAGAGACCTCCCTTTTCTGAGGTACTTCCAAAGTCCTTATTTTCTAATAAGCCAGGAAGGACTTGGAAAGGTGCTTTGCATAAGGCCTACAGGGTGCACTCCTAAAATACAGAAAAAATGAATATGCAAATACTGTCAAGATTATAAATAAATAAATAACTCGAAACCCATTGTTTTCATTCACACTAGATTTTCATGATCGGCTAACTCCTCACAGAGGTGTGCAACACACAGAGTCCCTCTCCCTGCTCGCTCCAGTGGAAGAGAGGGAAGAGAACACAGAAAAAAAGACAATTGAAAACATACAAAATATTGTGGGTAGAGAAATGAAAACTGGAGAAGCAAGCACACAGAGAGGAAAAGAGAAAAATGGTCAAGCGAAACCTTTTCTTCACCTGTCTCCTAAAGCAGACAGGGTTGAAAGGGATAAAGGGAAATTTCATAAATATTCATCAGGTACAGAGCTAAAAGTGGTGCCAAAACCAGCAAGTGCAGAAAAAATACCTGCAAATAATTTTCACATCACAAAACTGGAAGAACTCTGCAGTCACAAAACTGGAAGAAGGACCAGCTGAGGATATACTCATTACTAAGAGCAGTTTGAGGCTATGTGCAGTGCAGCCAGCAACCCCTTCAATTCCTTTAGCACCAGGAGGTGCTGGAGGGCAGAAGGCCCTGCCCACACACCTCCACCCTGGCTTCTGCTTGATTCTCACCCAAAAGGTATATACCAGAGACATGCTGTGCTGAGCTCCCCATCCATCACTAAGAAATACAATATCCTCATTTTTTGCATGTAGGATCCATCACATATCCATCACAATACAATATCCTAATTTTTTGCATGTAGGAGGTTTAGGTACTTTGGAATTACAGTGTGGACATGGCATCAAGCTGAAAAAGTCTCAGACCTGGAGAAGAACCCTCCAGTACCACAGCAGCAATAACCCAAGGGCCCTTGCACTCCACAAATTTCCCCACGTGGACCATGGTAGGATTTAATTTTGTAGCTCTATTCAATCTGTCCTGATCTATGTCCCCCAAAAAATGTCTTCAGCTGCACCAGACACTGAAACATTTGCTGGGATCATGCCTTTCTTTTCCTCAGATGAAGACTGGCTTTTGAAAGTAGAGGAAATATAAAAGTTTCTTTCTTTAACCTATTTTTTTTTTTTCCCCCAGAAGAAAGAAATAGGCTGTGGCAAAATTCATAAAAGTTTTTATGCAATCACCTCTTTTAAGCCACTTCAAGCACATTAAAATGCCTCTTTAATTTAGAAGAAAAAACATATCCTGTTAGAGCATGTTTAATACCCTGGATTTCACAAACCTCCCAAAGGCAGGTAAGCAATGTTAGCTCTGTGATGTGACCAAAACCAGATCACAGTGAAGTGATTTTCTCTAAACTCAAATTGATAGCAGTGCTGGAAGAGAGCAGAAGCCTGTTGAACCTAAGCCCAGTGCCCCAACCAGCTACCTGCAAGCAACACAGCATGCAAGTATGGAAGGAGAACAACAAAAAAAAATTACTTAGAAAAATAAAATAAATTTATTATTAAATAAATTAGCCTGGGCTGTCACTAGCATCAGTACGACCCAGCTTCAGGTACGTTAGCCACTTTTTCCAAAGCTATTTCCTGCCTCACTCTTCCCCAACACCATCCTTTACTGTATCTCCTTTCAAAACATGTACACGCTGCCTTCCACCTTCAATTTGGCAGCATGGGTGATGTTCACACAAGGGATTTTTTTTTCACTTTTTCTAATAACTGCAAGTGCTCCTGTTTTGCCCCATCTTTGGAAACTTAAATTAGAGAGGAAGAGAAATTAATTATCTTCCTACACTGTTTATACACTTCAAGTATTGCCACTGGTCAAGTAGAAAGAAAAAAGGCAGCTTTTTCTGGTAACAAAAAGTCTGGCCAAAGCTTCTCCCCTGAAAGAAGGAATGTGCTATGGGAAGGCAGGATAGCACGGCCTGAATACCAGTCTCTCCATCTTCACCTCAGACAACAGCTACATTCACTTTACTTGACAGACACTCAAACCACCCTTATTTTAAAGAAAATGGACAGAACCACATAGCCATTATTCCTTCTTTGGATAGAGTGAAAAGTTGCTACTGGTCTAGGGAAAACAAACAAAAACTAAACCCCAGAATTCTCTTAGCTTAGAGAAGGAACATCACAGCCCTACTGCCTTTGTCAACCTCTTCACAGATCCCTGTCTCAGGGCCAAGGGAGGTGTTTTGGTTGTCACTGACCTCTCTCCCTGTTAGTATCCCCTGGTGGGATTCATCTTCCAAGTGACTCCCACCGTCTGTGTGTTGTTTTTCTGATGCAGCTGAACCAGCTGCTTTCCTGGGTTCTTATATGGCCATATAAGTCTCACAGGGCATTTCTCACTATCAGCCTACAAAAGATTTTTGGATAATGCTCAGGTACTTGCAGCCTACCTAAATATCCCTTTGGTCCCAGCTATTTAGGGGTAGACTTCAGCTTTGCAAACCATCCCAAATAAGAAATGCTCAATAGTGATGATGTCTATAGAGAAAATGATGAATTTTACTCAGAGTCCTGATGTCACTCTGCTTCCACCTTTTCCTGTAATTTATTTCCATATTTATTTGTTTACTCCCACTTCTTTACTTAGTCAATTAATGCTTGATCTTTTCTTATACTGTATTTCTTGTTTGCCTGTTTAAACCAAACCTAAGAATATACTAGAGATCTTAGGATTTTTTTATTTTATTTTTTTAGTGTTCCTTGAAGCACCAGCTCTTGGATTCAACTAACAAGTGGAAACCTTTGATATTCATTACCTTTAAAAAGCTTTACAGCTATCCTCATTACACAGAAACAAAGCTTTAAAACACAGCCCTTGCACCTTAGAGATGGGGAGCTGAGTTGAATGATCCTAAAACATAATATTACAAACACTTCCAACCCTGTAATGCAGAAGCCACTCATATCTTTCTGGGGGTCTTAGTTTATCCTCGATAAAGTACAAGTTTATAACATTGGGAAGTTGCATTTGCATGGAGTTTCTTCCCCACAGCCATCATTTTAGCCTGGGTAGCTCAGTAATGTTGCAGAGAGAGAAGAGGAGAGAGAGATATTAGTTCCTGCACATCAAGCAGGGACTGTGACAAGCTGGTCCTTGACAATAGCGATGCATGAACTGCTTTCAAGGGCAGTATATGTTATTTAATCACATCTTTGAAAGACGGGAGCCAAATCTATTACTTGCCTTATTTAGCAGATAGAGAAGCTAAATCATTTGTCTCAAATCATCACGTTTGTACCAACTTGTTGTCAGAGCCTGGATTTAAATGGCATTATCTCCAGCTCCCTGAGAGTGTGACAGAGTCCTGCCTCGGCTGTATAAAAGTCTCAGACCACTGCAACCAGGAAAAAGTCACACACATCTGCAGAGCTCTTCAGCAACCCATCTGCAGGAATGGGACAGCCATTTCAGGATCTGTTACAGAAATCCTGCTGATGCTGTGCTGGGATATGCACTATTTTGTACTCTACTGGTATCTCCTGTACCCCAGCAGCATGCCATGTTACACAGTACAGACATCCTCACCAGCACGTAGACCTTGTCAAAGCAGTGAAAGACAGCGGGATGTTGCTGCAGGATGCTTTTATTATTATCATCACTGTCCTTCTTCAACCTCCTCACAACAGTCATGGCTCTGCCATTCTTCAAAAGAGCCCAGCATTATTTAAGCTGTCACAGATTAAAATAGAAAGTTGCTATTTATATACACATGGAAGCAAAAGGAAACAGTTTCTGCAGTTTCAGTCAGGCACATTGGAGAATTAATGTGCCCGTGTTCGTTCGCGCCAGCAGAAAGCATACTCCAAAACACATCTCATCATACAAAACTTCTCCCTGCAGACAGCAAACCAAGCCTTGCCAAAAAACCCCCAACGCATTGCTGAGAATGTCCAACCTTCCAAGATTCAGAGATTTCTCCTTTTCACCTCCCACAGTGTTTCATAATAACTGGATAAGTTTTGCTGGGATCAGTTCATTTATTCACTAAACAGGTATAAATTCAGTGACTGAATTTGTGGAAGTGATTAAGATGGAAATACACTTTGAATACAGATTGATCCCAAACGCCTTTTTAATCACACAGATGGGGAAACTGGGAACCACCAACACCACCAACTTTCACCTCTTCCTCAATGTCATGAATCTCTTTTTTCTTTCTTCCAGTACAGGGGCTCCCTTCAAGTCAGTTGTCTCACAGCTTTATTTGTAACCAAGAGCAGAAGGAAAATGTGTGTGTGCTGAATGCACGCATGCAGATCAAAGAAGCTCACAGAATATGCAGGATAATATGGAGGCTGCGCTGTGAAACTTGAAGCAGACATCACAACCATCCTCCTACCCTGTCATCTAGGAAGGAAAATACTGAGGAAAGTGGCCTATATTTAACATTATGACTCAGCCAGTCTTGCTATGGATAACAGATTGTGTCTAACCCTTTACCCTCATCGCAGGATAGAATGGGACTGAGAGGCTGCTACATAACCTAGTACTGCTGAGCAAGGCACAGCGCAGAAGCAGCACATGGTTTTCCAGGTGACTTACCATGAAAGCTGTGCCACAACCCGGTGAATAACACTAACTTGCAAAAATGGCAGTTCAGAAGCTACAGGAAAAGAACACACTTACTCTAAGAATGACATAAAGCAGCAATAGAAAAAGCTCAAATGCAAGTCCAAAGCAAAGATGTAAGTTGGCCAGAGTCTCCTGCAGTCCTGAGCTCATCCACAAGTATCGGAACTCGGTCATAAGCCTAACTGACAGTTATTTCTCCAAATCTTCCACTCCTCAACTTAGTCTGAAACTGTTTTATTGTTGTTGTTGTTTTTATTAAATGAATGAACTAGCACATGTTACTGACCTTTTGACCTTTAGGACCTTCAGGGCCATTTGGACCTCTCTCCCCCTAAGACAAAAAACATGATTAGTTGTATTGATCTTCTGTCATCACAGAACAAAGTGAGGGGCCCGATCCTACAACTGAGGACAACAAAAATATTTCAGTGTAGAACAGACTAAAACTGCTATGTCCTCAAGAGCAATGACAATGAAGCTGACTTCTCAGAGGTCCCAGTCACAGCCAACATATGCAGGCACTCTGCTTTTAAAAGCTATGAGATTTTTTTCAGTGTGGCTATATTTACCTTCTTTTTTTATTTGAAGAAGGATGCACATAACTGGGCTGGATAAGAATAACCACTTTGCTTTCAAGGTTGTTACCAGGACTACCAGCATGATCAAAATCACTGAATTAGGTAATGAGAAAACACCTAGAAAGATTGGATTACCTCTATGGACATCCCACGTGTGAAGAACACATGCCTGGCTCTTTCTGTGAAGTGCTCTCCACCTTTAGGTCTTCAAGTGCTTCACAAACAAATACAACCCCCCTTATAACTCACCTGCATGGTGTGATATCCCTATTGCCAAACCTACCCAGTATACCTCATATGAAACATGCTCATCTCACCACTCACCTTTGGTCCAGCAGGACAGGAGCAGTTGAAAGTCTTGAGGTGGCCAACTTGCTCACTGCCAACAGTGGGCCTCACTTCCAGGGGAGGTGCTTCCGTCAGGACTGTGACCTGGCACTACACCCAAACACCCAAGATCATGACCAAGCCTTCAGTGCTACAAAGGTTCCTCTTCCACCCTCTTTAGAGGAACTGCATAGGTATTACCAGACAACACACAGCTAAATAAGTCCTAGTGAGGAAAGAAATCCCACAAAAGCTGTTTATTTGAGCAATAGGGAAAAATGTTGTGAAATGAAAATGAATCTCTTTAACCAAGACTGAGGGGAGAAGAATGAAAGGAGAGTGGAAATTTCTAATGGGAGTTGGGCACAGGAAACTAAGCAGCTACTGACACCATTTTAGCTCTTCCCAAATAAAAGCAGTGGGAAACATTGAATATTTCATGCTTCATTTTTTTCTGTTGTCCCATCATTTCAGGGTTTTGTTTCCCCTGACAGTTTGTCAAGGAAAGAGCCACTTGGAAACTTCAAATTCCTCATACTCATCCCACTGCAATAGTCCTGTTCTGGCACTGCTACATTACCAATTATATAGTTAGGTTTCATTCACCACCATTAAAAAAATTATAATCTCACACTGCTCTATATTCCCTGGTTTATGTAATAGTTTTCAACAAAGAGAGTTCACATGAAAATGAATAAATGACAAAAAGAAGCTTACTGGTCCAGAGGGAATGTCACAGCAGGTCTCCAGCTCAGCGTGCCGAGAATCACAGTAAATAACCATCCGCTGAAGATCAAACTAGAAGACAAAGTGAGGCAATAGTCTCAGAGACAGTGAATTATTAAAGACCACCTGTCCTTTTCCTGGGATACAAACAGTGCAGAGGAATACAAACAAAAAATGGATGGGACTAACTTCATAATGATTCTATGGATCCTGTAGTAAATACCAATCTCCCTCTATCAATAATGGACCAATATCTCAGCACGTTCCAAAACTGCTGAGCTAATGAGACCCAGAATACACCTATTAAAATTCTGGTGCAGGTTTTCAGGCAAATACAGAGGAATGCTAATCCCCATGACCCAGATAAGTTCCTGTCTGAGAAGGCATATTCTGACTACCTCTATCCTTCCTAGAATTTTATCTAGACATAAATTTTTTTTCTCCTGCTGTGCCTTGCATCCTCTGTCCATTTACCCCTGCGTGAGAAATGCTATTAATGCATTTAATATGCACAGGCCATCCATTTTGCACAGCTATGAAAGGTTACACGAGTCTCAAAACACCAAACGATCCTGCAGAAGTTACACCAGGTTAACACTGCTACTGGACAAACAGGTCCAACCTACAGGTCTCAAATGTGGTTCAACCAGAGCAAGAATCATTTAAGATCGGGTATCATTTCTGAGGAACTGAGAATGTATCATGACTCTCCTAGAGTTAACAAGCTTTCTTTTTCTCCCCATTTCTTCCTATCACAGATGGGAACATTCATAATGCCAAGATCAGACAGCAAAAGACCTTTGCATGTGTAGTTCAGTACCAAGTTTAATGGTACTTGTGGATGATTTTGTTTCTGATTTTAACTACAGGACATTCTGGGACTAGACAGAAATGGATTTCTCATTTTTCATCCCTATTACGGAGATACTGACAGTCTCACATAAAAAGATGTCTTGAATACGACAAGATGCCAATCTGTCTTAGCGAAGTAACACAGGTAACATTTCAGTGATGCTGCTTCAGGAAAAGAGTCGAAGTCCAACATAACCCCCCAAAACCCCATCCACATGCTACAAACCCACTGCTGAACCCCATCTCTAATTGGCACATGTACTACTTACATCAATTGGGACGCTATCATATAAGCGTTTGCCAATCACAGTCTTTCCTTGAATGTCAATATTTTCCCTGTCTTCAATAGGCAGCATCTGGACCAGTCTGCAGTCTATGTAAAGCGAGACGGCTTTCGACTGAACGCTGAGGGCGATTTTGTGCCAGTTGCGGTCAAAAAGGTCACTGACTCTTGCATTTCGGAAGACCACTCTCACGGCGTCCTTGGTGAGCCCGATGGCATTGTACTCAACAGCTTTGTTCTCTCCATCCAGTCGGATCGAGACCTGCAAGCAGACAGAAGTGATTTTGCTAAGAAAGTACAAAGCCTTCTCCTTCCTCCTGCCTGTTTTCCATCACCACTGACACCTCAAGTGTCACAAGTGACACAGCACATGGCGAGAAGCCCAAGCAAAGAGCAGAGGACAGAGTTCTGTATGAGGATGATTAAGGGACTTGAGCATCTCCCCTCTGAAGACAGACTGAGGGAACTGGGACTGTTTTAGTCTTGAGAGAAGACTGAGAGGGGATCTTAATAATGTCTATAAATATCTGAAGGGTGGGTGTCAAATGGAAGGGGCCAGTCTCTTTTCTGTAGTGCCCAGCAATAAGACAAAGAACAATGGGTATAAACTTGAGCATAGAAGGTTCCACCTCAACATGAGGAGGAACTTCTTTCCTGTGAGGGTGACAGAGCCTGGAACAGGCTGCCCAGAGAGGTTGTGGCATCTCCTTCTCTAGAGACTTTCAGAACCCATCTGGATCTGTTCCTGAGTGATATGTCCTAGATGATCCTGCTCTGGCAGGGAAGGTGGACTTGCTGATCTCCAGAGGTCCCTTCCAACCCTTAACATTTTATGATTCTATGATATGGACAGGGAGCCTACACCTGTTCTAGTAAATAAGACAGGTCAGGGCACAGGCTTGGGTGCAGACCCATGACCATCTAAAACCTTCTCTTGTGAGTACAATCCTTGACATCCTTGTACAATCCCTGAGTTTCAGCACATGCCACCTTGATGGCTCCCAGGCAATGCTTGGGAATGGGTGGGTGGTAGCCTATGTCAGGGGCATCTCCCCAAAGGCAGACAAAGCTGAACTTGCTTTGGATCCCTCTATACTGTGCACTCCTCCACTACTTCCCAGCAGGCTCTGTGCTCTTTAATTCCATCACATATCCTCAACCATCCCATGGACAACTGCTTCATTACCTGGTATGAAACCAGTCTGATGAACTGTAGCACTGCCCACACTTTATTCCAGATGCTTTGAAAAGTAAGCTACAGCTACACCCGCCACACACTGTGCAAGCTATGGAGCAGGCAAAAATAGGCTTTTGAAGACATTATACTTTTAGTTCCTTTACAAATTGATTTCTTCTTTTACCACAGTCAGGCAGCTACCAGCAAGCAGCATAGAATGGAGCTAGGGGAACAAATGGTATGTCCACAAGCTGCAGAGCTGGAAGGAGTTTGGACACATCAGCACTGAGCCGTGTCTGATGTAACCAGTTCAGGGTAGGATGACTCCAGATCTGACCCAACAACTCCATGCAGCTGAGGACCATGCTGGCTGGAAATGCCAGCTTGGATCAATGTTAGCTCAGAAGTGCCTGCAGTTGTAAGCTGCACAAGTCTACAATGTAGTGGCCAAACCACTACTGACTTTACAGGAAACAAGGTTCATGAGGCTCTAAGGCTCTTCTGGCACCACAATTTAAGGCACTTTTGAAAATATTGCTGAGAATCGTGAGTGCTTTTTTTTCTCTCCACACCTAGGCAGTTCAGGTTTTCAGCTGTCTCCAAGAAATACTGAGTGACAGACACATTCTTCCTCTGCAGGAATTTGGAATGCATATAGCACAGTAAATCGTGTTCCATTTAACAAAGTGCAGCTGATAATAATTTTCATATAAACCTTTAGCCATTGGCTGAAACTCAGTGAGCTAAGTCCTTAAGCTGCACCTATCCTTCACTCTGAGTTCCAAAAATCCTTTTGAATACCAGTCCCAAAGCAGCAATACTGTGTTACATGGCTACACGAGCCCGTGCCTACAGCAGCCCAGCTTAAAAGTCAAGGGTAATGCCACCAGCACCATGTTTATACCACGCAGAAAAACATACAGCCCATCCATACCACCCCATCCTCAAGCACACTCCAACCCCTAAACTATAACGTGCTGCTAGGAACACACCATATATGAAAAGACAGCCCATTATTACAGTCTTATGGTATTTTTCTTCTGAGAACCTGAAAGTACTTGCCAAAAAATCATTAGATCAAATTCTGCAGCATTCAGGACTCAGGGTTGTGGAGCAGTAATACGTGTTACATCCACATCCTAAGTTAGGAACCCATAATGCCTTTGCATGATATCTACAAGTCTGTGCGAAAACTTGACATAGCTCACAGTACATCCGTGACAATCTTTTTCCAAACAGGCAAAATATTTTCCCTAAACAGAACTACCTGAACAAAACAATCAAAAAAACCAACCAAAAGTGGTTTCAAGATCAAAGATGGTATCTTTTTCTCTCCCTTTCCAATGAACACATCTATCCACATGCTAACAACAACCAAGATCTATGCAAACCTTTCTTCAGGGGTTGAATTAAAGGCAAAGGACTCTCAACAAAATGAACTGAAAGACAGGTAAAGGGATTTTTACTAGTCCACAAGGAAAAAGAAGTGGGAGTTTTAGGCAAGAAAGCTGGCTCATGCAACAAAAGGCTGTTCTTGCTCGCAGCAAAGGACCTCATACCTGCGGTATGCCGTACTTGTCAATAATCTGCCAAATATACCAGTCTTCTTTCCTGGAAGCCTTCCGGAATTTGAAGGTAGTTACAAAGGCATATTCATCAGGGAGACCTTGTGGAAATACATCCCTGGCATGGAAATAGGAAAAGAGAGCAACATATCAGGCTTATCAGTGAAGAGCAGAACTTCTACAACTCTCTGCATGTCCCAGTCACACCTCCCAGAAGTTCCTACAAATTCTGCTGTATTTGGCATCCTGCAGAGAGATGATGATGAGTTTGTGCCCTCTAGGTGGTTCTGTCTTTGAGGAGCCCTTTTTCCTTCCAATGGTGAAGCTCTCCAACTAAATAAGAAACAGTGAAAACCTGCAGCCTAGTATCCATCATGTCAAAACAGTTGTTTTTTCACTTGATGCTTCAGGTCATGCAATCTGTAAATCATTCTGTTCTTCTCCAGATGCACTGGAGACCTGTGGCATCTGGGAATGGGCAGGCATACCTGAAACCCTCTATACATGTACCAAATTACAGCAACAAATATTGTAATATTTGGCTCAAAACGGGCATTATACCTCATGCCTGTCCAAAAAGATGTTGCTTGCCTGATGGCCTGGGAGAATAGAACCTTCTCAAATCAAACACTGGAAACACCTTACGCAGAAATTTATTCAGTGTGACACTATGATTCATGAACAGATCTGAAGGAACCAAAACCATCCCTGTTTTGATTCAGCCCCAACATATGAACATACCATAATATGAGCATGCAGGGCTGGACAGAAGGGATAACTAACCCAGTATCATTATTTTTCGTCATTAACCATTACTGGATGTTTAAGAATGAAAATTAACAGAGCAAACACATCTCCCCTACCTCCAACTCCTTGGGTTCCAGGGGTCAAATTCATGGGATCCAGGGGGCAAATTCAGAGACAACTGCAATTTCTATATTAATAACTCTCTATGGATTTATCTTATATGGACTTCTGCAGTCTCCCCTTCAGCTCAGGTAAAACTTAATACATTCACAACATCCTCTGGCAAGGAATCACAGAGCTCTGCTACCTAATCTGTATAATGAGCCTCCTCTTGTTTGTTTAGGACCTAGCTCAGTTCTTATAAGGGATAATACAATGAACCTTCTTTTTTTTTTTTTCCCATCTTCCATGCCATTCATGATTTTGAAAATTTTGCTTATAATGCCTCTAAGCCACCTCCTTTCCCAGCTGAAGAGTCCCAGTGAACTTCATTGTTCCCCATGCCCAAGCCAGCCCACTTCTCTGATCATTCCTAGACAGACTCTTCCTAAATATCATGCCTTTGCTTCCAGACATCTGAGCAGTCAGGCAGAAGCACCCATTAAGAAAACAAAACACAACGGCAGCAATTAATGAAGAGCAAAACAATGAAGACAGATTCTCTTAAGGAGCACTTGACATAGTCCATTACCATGCAGAAACTGGCACAGTCAGAAGCACTCAAAACTAGAGGTTCTAATGGCACTTAAAGCAAAAAACTCCTCAAAATTTCAAAAATACTTTGTTTTGCAATTACACTAAAGGTTGAAAGCCAGACTTTCCAAATGCCAAAATATTCATTCTTCTAATCTGTGCTTTGAATTCCCTGTCCTTTTAGCCAAGTTAAAAAATCAGAGCATTGTGGTTTCATCCACTACTGAGGCTTCTGCTGTATAAAACAACAATGCAGGTGATGCACCATTATAAGCTGGTTTTCTCAGTGGGGACACAGGCACTCACCCAGATCTTCCAGCACAAGTGAAAACTGAACCAGGCTCCTACTAGCTCCTTTACAAAATCCTTTCCTTAGGAAAGCTGTCTCACTTCTTGATACTAGCTATTAATAAACTAGCTTTCCCTGGTCCCAGATTCACCTCATGCTGCCACCCATCTCTCCCATGGCACACAAACCAGCCAGACGCTCCCTCCCTTCATGACAAAAAAAGATGCATCTCAGTTGTCACTCTTGTGGCAGAGTTGCCATAGAGAATACAACTAGCATGACTGCCACCAAGAAAGTCTACATGATGTTTGGCAAGAGTCAGGTCAGTCATATCAGCACTCTCAACAGGGCACTCTGCCAGGTCTCCTTCACTGTTGACATGGTTTCATGCAAATTTACTGCCAAAATGGCTCTGAAAACTCATTGTGTCCAAGTTTGTCAAAGAAGATTCATGCCTCAGCTTTTAACATCACTGACAGTTTGGGCTGTTTTCCTCCACACCTTTGAGAAACTTCAGCAAGGTGGCAATGTTGATAGCTGAAAAGGCATTGCTCACTGCTTCCTCTCGAAAAAAGACCAGGGGGTTTTTCTACATGAGAATGTTGCCAGTAGGGGCATTTCCCTCTGGCTCAGCAACACGAACTCTGTCATTTCATCATAGTTATTTGCCTTCACTCACTCCTCACCACCTACCTTCCCCATCACAACTTGGTTTCAAGAGTTCCCTCTCTGTCCTAACCTTTAAGATTCTGATTCACAACTTGGTCACAGACAGCCCTGTTGACCTCTACTCTCCCAGCTACATCCCACCATCAACTCCAATCTCCTGCTGAATGAAAAGCAAGCAGAGAAATGGTTCCTCTTGTATTCTGGTGGCAGCACACGGTAACAGTGTCACAGCTCTGGGGGTGCTTTGCCCTCTTCCTGATCCCTAGTATCAGTATGTTTGCTATCAACACATCAACAACAGCAGGACACATGCTTTCAATGCTGCCTTTCCCTAATAGTTTTTCAACCCTGCATATGCAGGTGTGCTTGGTTCCAAGTATGAATGAAAAGCAGTGGCTGTAACTGTGGCATCACTGCTTTGCTGAGCAAGGAGGTTAATCACCCAAGATACCACATTGAGCCTTGGGCCTGACAACCTACAACCAAATCTGGAAGAACTAACTGCTGCCCTTTGTGCTAAGACAGTCTTTTTGGATACTTCTGAGCTGGGAACAGGAATATCACCATGCGAGCTTGGTCACCCTGATCTAGGTGATCTTGCTCCTGCAGGTGGGTTGGACTAGATGATCTTTCAATGTCCCTTCCAATCCCTAACATTCTGCGATTCTGATTCTGTGAGCTTAAATTCAAAAAAAGTTTTCAGATGCCTAAGGCCCACAGAAATAACTGGGAGTTAGGTACCTAATTATCCTTGTGAGTCTGGCCACACTTCATCACACAGAGGCTGACAAATGGCCCATCAGGTAGATTTAAACTGATAGAAAGTTATAATGACCTATTACCTGTCACCCTCAACTGATTTTCAAAGGTGCTGAAGAATCGGCTGCAAGTTCCAGAGAAAAAAGACTTTGTGCCAACAGCAAATCTAAAGACATTCTCATTGCTCTGAAGGTATGATAAAAGCTGTCTCTGAAGGCCTTGGTCCCTGCATCTTTTACAGAGATGCATTACTGCATAAACAACAAAAACTTTGCTTATGAGTTTTCATTTATTTCCTCACTAAAAAGTGATCTCCATCTAGAAGTTCAGCTTTACTTAGGAATCCAAGGGCAGGAATTGCTGTCCCCAGAACTGTTTTATCTCCTTCTTCCACCCAAGGCTGAATTGAACTGATGATCCATATTATGGAGCTTTGCTGGATGCCTGGTACCTACAGGGAGCACTCTGCCACCTCCTTAGTCTATAATTCTGACAACAGGATAGATTGCAGGAGAAGCCCTTATAAAACTCCAAGACAAAAAAATCCCTTGTGCTGCAGCTTAGTCTAAGAGTTAATTAACCCAGCTACAAGGTCAGGTGAATCACAGCTTCTACAAAGAAAAAATAACCAGGCAGAAGACTCTTTCAGACATCGCCCATTTTCAATATATAGCCTCCTTCTTACACGCTTTTATCTGGAGCAAGAGCCTACATCTGTGACAACCAGCATGAGAGCCTACACCTATAACACCACCACAATGGAGAAAAGTAAGATTATCAGTTCTTGTTTCAGACATTGAGTGTAACAACACTTAATAGGACATCTGCATTTGGTGAGGAAGAGCATAGTTAATGTATTTGGGAAATTTGACTACTTCTACAACAGCTAAAATCTGCTAATATGAAAACTAACTCACTAAGGTCTGCAAAACCAGGTTGGAGAAAGACAGTTCATTTCCACATGCATCACATCATGAGAGGCTCTTAGAATGACAGAAAAAAAAAACCAACCCCCAAAAAACCAAAACCAAAACTAAACACACACACACACAAAAAACCCAAAACCAAAACAACCAAACACACACACACACACACACACACAAAGGCAAAAAAACCCAAACCAACCAAACAAAAAAACCCAAACCCAAAGCAAACCAAAAACAAGGAAAAGGAAAAAGAAAAGGCTTTAGAAGGATTGTCACTACACAGAATCAACCCCATCCATCCATCTTTTGCAGACATTTTTGACCTCTACTTCAGAAACCTCAGTGATGAAATAGACACAACCTCACTAAGTAATTTCTTTCCTTGTTTCACTATCCTTACATGCAGCAAAAAAAGTCCATCCTGAACCTCACTTGCTGCAGTTTATTCTTCCTGACACAACTTTTTTCCAGAAGGAGCCAGGAGAAAAATCTCTTCTCTCTTTGCTGCAGCTTTTTGTGTATCATACCTCAGTCTTTTCCTCTCTGGAAGACCAAAACAAGCCTTCAGTCACTCCACTTCAGTCACACTTAACCTCTTTTGAGAAGACTCAATGTCTGTATCCACACTCGTAAATAATGGCTAGGGTCCATTTGGACCATTGATGACCACTGACCAAGGAATCACTGAAAGTGGAAGGAACCTCCTGAGATCATGTAGTCTAAAGAAGGGGTGTTTTGTGTGTTCAGATTGCATTTCATTATTTGAATTTATTACCAGTACTTCTTATCATGTCAATAGATACCTCCAAGAAGATTCTGCCTCCATCTCCGTTGCTGCCTCCCCATCGGGTATTTATACACGTGACTAAGATCCCCCCTCGAACCTTGTCTTCTCCTTTCTGAAGAAAATTAGTTGCCTCTGCTGTTCCTCATAGGAAATACATGTTTCAGAAGAAGCAGGGAAGAAGGAGGCTTTCAACTGGCTTCATGTTTAATGCAGGTGGTTTTGGTAGCTTTGTGTAGAATTTTCTTCCCCGTGAAGCAGAACAAATGGTGAGACCAGGGCAAAGAGTTCATGGAGAGTCCCAAGGCAAGTAACCAAACTCAAAGCTGGTGCCAGGAGAAAGTCCCCAGACAAATACAACAATGTATACATGCCCAAAACAACAGGACTCAGAAGCTGAGGAAGACAACACTTTACCTATATAAGCAGAAAGAAACCATTACTAGGTCAAGCATCAAGAAATTCTGTGAGGTGGCAGCTGAGATGAGGACCAAGCTGTGCTGGAACTAGACCAGGCAAGAGAAAATTAAGGGATGGGCATGGCCAGGAGGAAGGGTCTGGAGTTAGACTAGGAAGAAGAGATGGAGGACAGAACAAGATAGGGAGCCAAAAGCTTGTCATTACTTAAGACAACAGTAATGAAAACCAAGCCTGAGTGCCCAAACCCAGAAATCCATGGCACAGCTTTGGCCAGAAGATCTATGGAGAAGTCATGAGCAAACAGCAGGACAGCCCCAGTTACCTAAGGAGTGAGGAGAAGCACCATCCAGATTTATGGAGCTGTCCTCAGCCAGCTAGTGAGACCTGTAAACCCCTCGATGACTAAGACATGGGCTGTGGCCAAGTTCCTGGCTGTTGTTTGCTTGTTCACAGCACCATCACATGATGCCTCACCACAATGAGGAAGTAAGTCCATAGTTGTAGGCTCCAGATCAGGAGATGAACGTACACATTTCCCAGGCAGATAAGCTGTCACTTTGTAAAAGTACTAGTGCTTATATAAAAGGTTACAATTCCTTTAAGCAGATAATAAAGTGAATTACATGTATTACTCAGTTAATGGGTTTGTATCCAATTATGAGATGTTGCTAAACATTGCTTGAGGTTATTTGCAAGACGGGACAGATGTTTTTGTTTTGCTTATTATTCCAGTTATCAGTTTCATGCAGTTGTACAAGATTTCATTTTCTGTGAGCAATGGTGCTGTATGCACCATCACAGAATCCTGACATCCAAAGGCTAAAATGAACCGAACACGCAGACACCTTCATGGTGTTATATCCACTTGGGTTCACTTCCAAACCACAGGAGTATGGAAGTTAAAACACAAAAGACTGAAAAAAATAAAAGGTCTTCTTTAATTCCACATTGCAGTTAATCATTCAAAAGGAAGCTTAGTCACTTCAATCTACTAATTAAAGACGTTTTACTTCTAATTGTCCTGGGCAATAGAATATTCTACTTATTTTAAAAATAACAACAACTACTAAATGGGTGCAGCCTGAGCAGACAGAAAATCATCACAGCTCTTTGGCTTCACTCCCACAGCCTTTCTGGGAAAACAACAGAAACAACAACAAAGTAATTTGAAAAAGGAAAGCAAATGGACAACTCTCTGTAATCTCTGCTAACTTATTACAGTGGGTAATTACATTCATTGTTAAAAGTGTGTCTTTCATGCTGTTTTTTGATGTCATTAACAGGTAGCCACTGACTTTTAGTCTCCCAGTATCCTTAGACCCTTTACTAAACTGATTTCCCACAGGTTCTTAGCAAGAGCGATTGCCTCAGTTGTTAATCGCTTCTGAATTTTACCTGTCTACATTGCACTTCTTGAATTTAGACTATTAATTTCAATATTAGACCTGCTGCCCAATCCTTTAAACTTCTATTCATTCCATTTCTATCTATTGAATTTGGGAAAGGAGGACTGGATGTAGCATCCCAGCAGCAGTGACTGAGTTGCCTGCTATGGAGATACTCAGCTTGCACTTGGCAGTTCCTACTTATATACCCAAGGATTGCACTACTCCCGTTTGTCACAGTATCTCCCAGAGCTCAGATGTGGTAGCTTATCATTTGGGGATTGGACTTGATGATCTCCAGAAGTCACTTCCAACCCCTACCATTCCATGATTCTGTGGTCATTGCCAGAATTTCTTAAGTCCAGGCTTCTTCATTTCAAGGGCTTCTTCCTATGTGGTCTTGGTGGTAATGCTTTACAGTGATAAAGCATGCTACCACTAGCTGTTACAAGCTGCAGAAAGCAGAGATTCTTCCCAGAGACTGCTGTGAGCCAAACAAAATAGATTTACACACACACACACACACACACACACCCCCCCCCAGTTATGTATATACTACTTATCACGATGAAAGTGTCTTTAGTAGGCTGGCTGTCTCCCAGATCATGAATTTACTTACCCTGAGACTTGACATCATTTGTGGACTTTAGAGCAAACAGTTTTCCCTACAGTACATCATATTTTTACTTTTTTTTTTTTTTTTTTTTTTTTTAAGAAAAAAAAAGGACTGTGTTTATACGGAGAAGGAGGGGGAGAGGAGAAGGGCAAATCAATCAGGGTTGGCTCCAGGACAAAAATAATGTGATATCAAGCAAATGTAAGTCACATGACAATCTCAAAGATGCAGTGAGCTGAGTAAAAGCTAAAACAGAATAAAAAATAACTGCTCTCATCCATAAGAAGGAAAAGAATTACTATTGATTTTTTTAAGCTGAAGTTCAAACCAGCCCAGAGAAATTTACTGCAAAAATGTTAATGATGACAATTCAATCTATGGCTCATGGTTACTCAGTGAAATTATGCACTCACTCTTTTCAAGGCTAATGTTAGCAGGACTCAAGTGACAACCTGAAGAGAAACCATTCTGATAGACTACAACACAACTGGCAGCTTTAGGTCATAGAAGTCTCCAACGACTGAATCCATGTTGACAGAGGATTAAAAATTGCTCATTCTTTTACGAGGCCAAAACCTGCATCAGCTAACTGATAACAACATCTGCTAGGATCTAGTCTTGTGATTAGCAAATATATATATCTCAGTGGGAGTGTTACCAAACATTCCTCTGAGAAGCTATTTATTAAGCCCTAGGTTCTTCTGTGAATTGCTTGATATGGCTCCTCACAACCATTGAGATAAACCAAAGCCAGCTCATACTCTTAACAGGATGGACCCTTTAGCTGGTATGGAGTCTCCCAACCACGTTGTGTAAACACTATGCCAGTAGAACTGAAAGAGCTGATCAAAGTAGCAACAGTTGTGCAGGTACTAGATAATTACTAGAAGGTAAACCTAGAGGTACCAAATAATGTAAAGCAGAGGCTCAGATGAAAATTAAGTGAAAAACCATGGTACTCACTCAGTTTTCTGAACAACAGGGAAGCTTCCAAGTCGTACATAAGCGCTCTGAATTCCATTTTCTTTCATTCCAAAAATCTGTTTCACGCTGAATGAATCCATCAGGTCAAATCCTGTCCATAATGGAAACGTAAATACAAGACATTGATCAGGCAGTGGGACATATCTTCCACTGTACTTAGGTAGTTATCTATTTTAGCCCACAAACACAGCGCTTTGGAGATTAACCCTGTTCTTGTTGAGAGAAGCCAGAAGAAAATTCTGACATGGTCTAATCTGCTTAGTCCTCAAACTCAAAACTAAGCATGAATTCAAACTGTAACAAGTCCTGGAGAGATTAGAACAGAGTTCTCCAGAAATCAATAGTTATTGTTTACATTTCCACAACACCCTGAACATGCTGAATGTGCTGTATAATTCATTAATCCCCATGCAGAAAAATGCACAGCTGCAGAATGAAACCCTTTCTTATTCACAGAAACATAGAGCCATGGAATCATAGAATGGTTTGGGTTGGAAGGGACCTTCAAAGATCATCTAGTCCAAACCCCCTGCCAATGGCAGGGACATCTTTCACCTGATCAGGTTGCTCAAAGCCTCATCCAACCTGACTTTCAACACTTCTAATGATGGGGCATCCACCGATTCTCCGGGTAACCTGTTGCAGTGTCTCACCACTGTCATTGTAACTTTTTTTAACCTTCTTTCCAATCTAAATCTACTGTCTTTCTGTTTATAACTGTCACTCCTTGTCCTGTCACTAAAAGGCTGAGTAAACAGCTTCTCACTGTCTTTTTTTATAAGCCCCTTTTACATATTGAAAGGCCACAATAATAAGACCGTCTTCTCCAAGGCTGAACAGCCACAACTCTCTCAGCCTTTCTTCACAGGAGAGGTGTTCTAGCCCTCAGATCATTTTTGTGGCCCTCCTCTGGATCCACTCTAATAGGTCCGTGTCTTTATTGAACACTCATCTAAGACGATTGACTACATACACTTTTCAAATAATTTTAATATGTCTTAGTTTTAGTCCAATCAACTCATTATGATGATAAGCTATTAATCTTGAGTGCAGACATCTGTGTGAAGCTTCTGACTTTGTTCTCACAAGGCTTATTAACTCAGTCATAAACCACACACATCAACCTACACAGCTCCCATTTCAGTATGGTCTCAGTCACAATGAACCCATGATTTTTTAACATGCAGTCCCAGCTGCTAAACCTTGCCAGGAACAATACAGTTGTGCCATGCTCCTGAATGCATCCCATTCACAGAATCACAGAATGTTTGGGGTTGGAAGGGACCTTGAAAGATCATCGAGTTCAACCCCCTGCCAGAGCAGGATCACCTAGATCAGATCACACAGGAACGTGTCCAGGTGGGGTCTGAATGTCTCCAGAGAAGGAGACTCCATAGTCTCCCTGGGCAGCCTGTTCCAGGCTCTGTCACCCTCACAGTGAAGAAGTTTCTCCTTACATTTCCATGGAACCCTCTATGCTCCAGCTTGCACCTGTTGCCCCTTGTCCTACCACTGGAAGTCACAGAGCAGAGCCTGGTTCCAGCCTCCTGACGCTCACCCTTTCCATATTTATAAACATGAATGAGGTCACCCCTTGATCTCCTCCAAGCTAAAGAGACCCAGCTCCCTCAGCCTTTCCTCAGCAGGCAGATGCTCCCCTCCATCATCTCTGTGGCTCTGCGCTGGACTCTTTCCAGCAGTTCCCTGTCCTTGAACTGAGGGGCTCAGAACTGGGCACAATATTCCAGATGCTGGATGTGCAGTACTATATGGATACAACCATCCTGCTTTTAGCTCCAGACTCGCTCCACAGGATGCACATCCAAACGAACAGCCACTCCCAGAAACAAACACACTGTGGAGTTAGAGTCAAAGTCACTGCAAAAGGCAGGTTGTGAGCGACTGAGAAGAGAAACTCTGGGCTTTTTTTCCTTTTATTTGAGCTATTCCAACCTTTTCACCACTCACACATGCACAGTTACACAGCTTAACTCTTGTTTGTGTAATTCCAGCACACAACCCTAGTCATATTAGAATGGCTCACTTTGATAAATTGATTTTAAACTCTGGCAGTGCTTTTAACTTTGTTCAGTCAGTGAGCTCCTAAAACTTTTCTAGGATAGATAAACAATTTTGTGTGGTGAACTTAGGCCCCAAGATTCTTGGGTTCCTTAGTTGCTCTTATGAAACTCTCAGGCTGAAAGCCACTTGCAGGGCTTGAAAAAAGCTGCAACAGGAAAAGGCACCCACCTAATGATATTCTTCAAAGTTATATCAGTAAACAGGTGCAAAAAACCAGTGCCAAGGCAAATCAAGATGTGACAGCAGACAGCAAATAAAACACAAGGCTTCCATCATGGAGTATCTTCTGAAGAAATATCCTTTTCTGAGGAAATATAATCTTAATTGTTTGCAAAGACAGAAATGGTTGCTTGGTGCCAAGTTGAGGCCTTTTGTATTACAGTAACTTTCCCGGCTCTCAACAGCTTTTCCCTCCCGTCCACTCTATTTTCATCTGTTGTTGGACATTCAGGAGGGCAAATAAGGCAGTTAAGATGCTCCAGGGCCTCATGGCTCCACCTCTGCAGCAACTCCAGTGATATACCCTTCTGACATACTGTAATCAGCTGCGATTGCAGCTATAAATCATAGCAAACAGACCCTACCAGACCATGAGAGCTCCCTCCAGGCTATCATATAAAAACCAGTATGACCTGTCCATATAAACCCTCCCATAGCTCATTTCAACACTCAGTACACATCCCTCATCCACACCAATCGCAGCAATGTGAGGAAGGCAGCTGCTAGTAAGAAGAGACCACACTGACTGGGAAGGGAAATTAGTAACTGTTCACAGAAGCTGAGCTGTGGATGGTGAAGGCTGAACTGCTGCCCAAGTGACGGTGTGATGTCAAGTCACCAGAGTCCCAGCGCTGTGAGATACTGATCACCTCAAGGAGCTTGTCAAGCACCTTTGGTTAAAATACACAAGTGCAAGACACAGTGACAAGAACTTCTTGCTAAGTTAAGCTTGCTAAGTAACTTCTTGCTAAGTGCCTCACATCATTATTAGGTCAGACCCAAACTTGCCCTCATACTTCTCTGACAACTCAAGCTAACGTTTACAGAATCACAGAACTGTCACAGTTGGAAAAGACCTCTAAGACTGATGCATCCAACTTTCAACCCCCAAACCAACCAATCAATCAAAAAACCCAAACAAAACAAATGAAAAACCAAAACCAACCAACCAACCAAAAAAAGCCAAAACAAAATAAAATAAAAAAAAATTAAAAACACATGACCATCCAACTAGAGAATGTCCTGAAGTGCCTCATCTGTGTGAGTTTTTAATGCCTTTAGGGATGGTGACTCCACCACCTCCCTGGAGAACCTGTTCCAGTGCCTGATTACTCTTTCAGTAAAGAAATTCTTCCTAATATCTTAATTAAACTTCTCCTGGTGCAACTTCAGGCCATTTCCTCTAGTCCTGTAATTATTTACTTGAGAGAAGAGGCTGCACCCACCTCACTACAACCTCCTTTCAGGTAGCTGTAGAGAACAGTAAGGTCTCCCGTCAACCTCCTCTTGTCCAAACTAAACAATCCCAATTCCCTCAGACACTCCTCATAAAGACATTTTTTCCAGACCCTTCACCAGCTTGGTTGCTCTTCTCTGAACTCGCTCCAGCACCTTGGTGTCTTTCTTGTAGTGAGGGGCCCAGAACCAAACACAGTGCTCAAGGTGTGGCCTCACCAGTACTTCACCAAAGGCTTGGAGAGCTCCTCTGCCAGCTCCCTCAGTAGTCTAGGGTCAGCCCATCCATCCTCGTGGATTTGTGAATATCCAGGTGCCATAGTAGGGCATTAACTGCTTTCTCCTGGATTATGGGGGGTTGGTTCTGATCTCTGTCCTTATCTTCCAGCTCAGGAGGCTGAATACCCTGGGGGTAGCTGGTGTGACTAATAAAGATGGAGGCAAAGGTGGCATTAAGTATCTCAGCCTTTTCCTCATCCTTGGCTGTAATGTTCCACCCATGGATGGAGATCCTCCCTGTCTCTCTTTTTATTGTTAATGTATTTGTAAAAAACTTGTTTTGTTGTCCCTTGTGACAGTTTACATCACGAGCAACTGTGAAGGTGAGCACACTAGCATGCTATGCCAATGAAAACAAGTTAAGAGTCAGATTAAATCAGTATCTCCTTTTTTTTTTTTTCCCCTGAGATTTCCTAACAACATGCAGTTTAGGAAGCCTAAAAAAACCACCATGAAACACACACAAGGTTATGAAAACTATTTTGCTAGCAGAACTTGCTCTAATGAAAATAAATCATGCTCACAACTTAAATTATCTCATTAGCAGTCAGGCTGTGGACTGGCAAATTGCAATTTTGATATATTTATTTATAGATATATTTTTATATGTTGATATATCGGTATATATCTACATGTTGATATAAATTCTTGAGATTTTTTTCCTTCAAGAATGAATGAGAGTTGTCCTTTGAAAGATGCCAAGTAGGTCCATGTAAAAGTTAAACCTTAGATGTATCAGAGGCCACACTCAAAACCAGTAAATTGTTTGGGTTTAATCTCAATATTAATTTGTTCTGTGTCAAATTCAGATATTGCCTCCACCTTCCTTAGACGGAGCTACGAAACAAACTAATTCATGTTCACAGAGCACTTCACATGGGGGTCATCTGGCTAAATGTCAGATGGTAGACAGCATGGTAACAGACACTAATTCAGTTAGGCACAGATAGTCAAATACGGATGAAATCTTCCTAGGGAAAGATTAATTTCATACTCAAATAGATGCCAAAAGTGCATGTTTCTCTCCATTGACATAAAGAGAGCTCAGGATGCTCAGGTTGCATGCTAAACCTCACCCAAAGGTCTGCAGCTGGTGAGATAATCTCCCCTCTTAGATGCTCCTTTGCCAACAAAAAAGCTCATGGAGGTAATGGACACTTTGGTTGCTTGAATAGCAATAGTGTTACAGAAGAAGTGGCATTAGGCCACAACAAAGAACTCTGATGAGGATGAGATGCATCTCATCTAATTTTAGCTGTCTGAAAGGAGGCATCTGATATATGCAGGTTGCCTCAGTTGCCTTGTGGCTCAGCAGAGAAATAGAAGAGTCTCTAAGAAGAAGACTCATCACATCTGTCTCAGACCTATCTAAAGACAGGCTAAATCACTATTTGGCAGTGCCTAGCTCCTTCCATTCAGCAGAAAGGGACAAACAGTAATTTTCAGAGTGCTCAAGTTGAGTGAGGTATGTTCTACTCACAGGGAATGTTATCCATTTCATCCAAGGAATAAAGCAGAAGGAAAGAGGAAAAAAAAAAAAGTTACTCATCACACATAACTTATATTTATACTGTCTCATTTGCCATCAAGATTGAATAAAGGTTGCAGATTTTTAAATTCTGACTAGCAAGATCTTGTTTGCTATCCTGACTATTCACTGTAAGTCTCCTTAAAAGATATAATTCCATTTCTAAGTGGGAGAAGAAACAAATACACCCAAAATATTGTCATTTGAGCTTAAAAATCAGTCATGATAGATTGCTCACATGGAACCAGAAAGAAGACACCTAGGGAAACTTTCAAATTAATTTGTGCTTTAAAGTAACCTTTAAGATTATTTCAGCTGAATGACAAGAAAATACATATAAAATTTTGTTGTTGTTGTTCTTATTTTGTTTACTTCGTGTGCCTGGAAGCACTTTGGATTGAGTATGTTCCATTGCTGAATTCAGGAGTAGAACTGGGATTATGAGGGAGGCAGCACGATGCTGTAAATTTAACCTTAGAACACCAAGTTAATGTAAAAAATAGGTGATGCTGTAATAAATTCTCCAACACATGAATAGGATTTTTCACCTGACAGTGTCTGGCTACTAACAGTGCCATGGTAACAGCTCATCTAGATTTTTCCCCAAACATCTCTCTGTCCATTTAGTCTGCCATACAGCATTACTGGAGTGATAGCAGAAATATGGCCCATCCATTGTTTTTTCCACCATCAAGGAGGGACCACATTTCAGCACCACAGGGAAAACAAGATCCTACTCATAGCTTTCCAGTCCTCTCCACAAACAAATGGGAAAGAACAACTTGCCTAAATTAGCAGGGACAAAGCTGTTGTTACCTCTTGCCCATGCTCAAGCACAGGATGAAAGGGTGGGACTTTCCTGTTCTTAGTTGCTTTGATTTAAAAGGTGGGTTTAGTGTATCAGGGCAGGAGTGGTTTTCCAATTGGCTTATAAACCATTTAATCAGTAATGCCATAAACATGGCAATTAATAAGATGAATAATGCTCTTTGATCATAAGCATCCCACTTCATTATAGCTACTAAAACAATATGGGGCCACCGAAACCCTCTAACATGATTACATCTCCTGAAAAGCAGCACACCCTAGTCCATCAACATCAACATTGAAATAGTGACCTGAAGGAGAAGCTCAGATTCCTAGCAGCACACTTGGCTTGAAAAACAATTTCTTATGCACTGCTCTGCTGATCAAATCAGCCGAATGTCTCTCTACTTGTGACTAAAAACTCCCTTAAAGGAAGCAGCCCGTTTTTCCAGATTCAGAAAACACACTCAGATCTGCCTGTTATAGGCAGAAGATGGCAAAACTTGGCACTGGACAGTTTCTACATCACCTAACCGTAATATGCCACCAGATGTCCACACTGCACTGAACCACACCCTACAGCACAGCCAAGGGATGATCAAACAGCTCTGTACTTGTGCAGTGGCCCTAAGACATTTGTTTTAAGATAATTATTTCAGGACCAGTGCAAAGGGGCCATGGCTGGTTGCCCTGAGTATAAGCTGGATTTCTGCCTGGCTCCAATAAGGATCTGATATGGGCAGCATGGTGGCAGCTAGTGTGTATGTTGAGATTTTCCTGTCTGCCCCGTGTTCAGGGGCAAAAAAACCTACAAAACAGCTCTCAAACCAGAAAACCAGAGCAACAAAGGGAAGTTTTAATAGCCAGAAAAAAACAGTTTCTCAAAGTAGGGACAGAGCCATTAATTTTTTCTTTAGCCTGAAGAAACCTTCTGAAAAAAAAATCTCCTGCTTTGCATTCCCAAGGATCTCAAGATAACCATCACAGGGTGAACCACTGGGATACTTCTAATTGTGAAAGTTCATGGTGAGACAACAGCCGGGAGGGGACTGTGGAAAGTGGGTGAGAGAGGAATCAGGAAAGGCACTGGACATCAGAGACTCACATGATGTATCCAGAATATACTCATTAAGGAGGATTTCCAGCCACAAGCACTAATATCAAACTAAGCAGCTTCTGAAGGAAATACTCCATACTCTGATCTTGCTTAAACTCTCAGCTGAATTATCAGCCTTGTCAATGTATTGATGGAGTATCACCAACAGCTAAGGTCAAGGAGGCTGTCATCAGCTTCTAGTTCTCCAAAGCTCCTGAAAATAGCAATCTGTATTGCCTGTGATAAAATAGCATATGTTACTTTTACTAGAAGGAGGTCAATAGAAATAAACTTAACAGTAGACTAGAGCAGGGTATAAATTCCTAGGAAGAACAGTATCACTTGGGAGCCTTTCAGCAAATGCACGATCTTATCGGTTAAAGTTAAAAGCTTTCATGTATTTCTTGTGCACACAAGGAAGACCCTGTGTGCTCACGAGATCCTAAGTATCCCTCTCAATTCCTCCTGTATGGTCAGCAAGGCTATGAGCACTATAAAGAGCCCTCATTTTTGTTAGCTGCCTTACTTACTTTCTGTGCTAACATATACTTTAAAAATAACAGAAAAAAAAAAAAAAAAAATTCGTGATCATGTCATATTCCACAGTTAAATAGTGCATTTAATCAGCTATTTCTGGCAATTAGTTATTTAAAGCTAGAGTGTTGGTGAGGGTTATTTTTATTCTACTGTATCTAACCTTTTGGCATCCTTATCTTCCACAATCCTTTAGGCTGAAAACAGCTATGTCTGAACAGCCAAGATGTGTCTCAGTTCAGGGCTGGGATAGAATTAAAAGTGTCCAAATCCCAAAGGAGAGACTACTACTTTATTCAGCATGTGCTGCTGTTGTTGGTAGAGTAGCCATCATTTGCTACAGCATTTTTGCTGTTCCTGACATTCCTTCCTCCACAGGAAAGGAAGTCCTGTCAAGAGCTGACAGTGTATCAGATTTTAGGGGCATTTTTAAGAGATTACTGAAGTCTCCATCTCCAAGGCTCTTTCTCCACATTAAAAATACCAACATCCATATCAGGATATCACTGTCCCAATCATAGTTCCACTTGGCAACAAGAAGTAGCATTTAGGAAGGTATGAGCTGCACACTGATGGTATTATCCTTCAGTGTCCTGGTCTTTCTGGCATGCTGGCAGTCAGAAAGCCCTTTTCCTCTTTCTCGATGACCAGTTGCTTGGGTTGGTAAAATGTCTATGATAACAACACTGGGGTCACAGAATGGCTTAGGTTGGAAGGGACCTCAGAGATCATCTAATCCAACCTCCTCGCCATGGGCAGGGACACCTCTCAACTAGACCAGGTTGATCAAGGCCTCATCCAAACTGGCCATCAACACCTCCAGGGAGGGGCATCCACAACCCCTCTGGGCAATCTATTGCAGAGTCTCACCACCCTCGGACTGAAGAACTTTTTCACAAGATCCAATCTAAATGTATCTTCCTTCAGTTTAAAACCATATCCCCTTGTCCCATCACTGGACACTCTTGTGAAGAGTCCCTCTCCAGCCTTCCTGTGGAACCCCTTCAGCTATTGGAAGGCAATGCCAAAACAGCCAGGTGCTATATCTTCACATCATCCCAGAATCCCTGTGGGGCACAGGAGTGTCACTTGTTTCCTTGTGGTAATGGAGACAACAAGGAAGGTCAGAGTCCTGCAGCTTAGATACTGTTTAGATTTGGCTCATATAGATTATTCTAAAAAGGCGGTTGAAATAAAGCCATTTGCTGGACTAATATTTTTAACTCTCTAGCTGTTGAAAGAAGTGATTTCCAAAGACTTACAAAGGATAGAATTCCCCTCTAGTTCACCTCTCCAGCAAAGGCAGAAAAAGCCTGAGCTTAGTTTTGCGGGGAAATTTCACACCACATCCAGCACTCCCAGTTCAACAGTCTGACTCAGCACTACCAGGCAGCAGTGGTTATCTGGCTTAAGTCCTGCATCTCTGGAGGAACAAACCAGAGAGGTTTACTGGCTGCCCCCAAGCCCTGCATGAAGTAGTGTGGTGAGTTAAGGGATTGCACAAGTCATTAAAAAAAAAAGATTAATTTGCTATATTTTAAAAGCAGCTTGCAAGGGAGAGCTGAAACTATAAAATTTTCCAAAGTCTATAGATTAAAGGGCCTCAAGAGCAATTTAAACTGGTTCTTGCTATTAACCAATTGCTCTTTCTTTCCACAGATGTTACAGCTGGGATTTAAGCAACACTTCATGCTGGTCTGACTTCCTCCTCACCAGATCCACTGGACTTCAGTGAGGAGAATAGTTAAGAGCTTAAGTTAATAATGAGGCTTTGTTGAAGCAAACAGAACAGCTCTTACATCAACATGAAGAAGGTATCTTCCAGCAAGCTCACCACCTTCTAGGTGATACTCCATAAAGTTGGCTTGGGGGACTATTAGATGGTCTCAGTTTTATAACAATATGAAACCCAATTTAGAATCATAGAATCATTAAAGTTGGAAATTACCTTCAAGATCATCAAGTACAACCGCCAACTCCCAGTACACAATGCCACCACTCATGCTATTGGTGTACTGACGCTCATTTGTTTTCTCTTTATCACGACACTTGAGAGACACGATTTCTACTTCTTGGTGAATACAAAGCCACAAGAGCCTCATGCAGGTCACAAGTTTGATGTCAGCTCAAGCATCAGTCCACATTCAGGGATATCAAAGGCAGCAGTATTGGTTGAGGAATATCACACACACCTCAAAAAGAAGCGATCATTGGGAAGCAGTGATGCAGATAAGGAGACAGTCACTCAGTTGAACTACAGGCCACTCTGAGAAACGTCAGCCCAAAGCTTCAGTAAAAAAACAGGGAAGAGATATGGCCCTTGATGGCTATACACAGGAAAAGATAACACTTCAAGAAAGATAAAAAGGATCTAAAACCAGTAAGACAATTAGTCCAAAGACACAGTATGAGAAAGAGGTTAAAACCACAAGCAAATAAATGCAGTTATAGACATCCCACCTGGTGGAAAGAGCTGTTGTAAACTAACCCCCAGCCTGTTGTAAAGACAGGAAATAAATACATGTCTACAATGGGTGCCTCTGAGGCAGAACCTTTCAGCACCTGATCTCATGTTAATAACACACCACTTTAGTTGATGCATTGTTCTGTTTATCTACATCAGTCCACTCTTAACTTGTTTGTATGTCTGTTTTCGGACAGTTGCAAGTGGACACTGAAAGCTATTTTTGACACTGAACTCTTTGCCTCATTATTGAAGGCTTTTCTGTGTTGAAGTCATTCTCCATTTTCTTGGTGATGGACATTTGACTTAGTGCCACAAGCCCTCTTTCAACTCCTTTCCTGCTTCAGTGATTTACAAGATTAAACAGAGGTTCATTATTCCTTTGATGTCCTTGTATGCCAGATAGGCTCACACCAGCTGAACTTACCAGGACTATTTGTATTCTGTTCTGATTTTAGTAAGTTCCTCTATTTTGAAGTTCCCTTTTGAAGTTCTCTTTTTGTGTGTGTGTTCTTCAGGCCCTAAGGTGCTCTGTGTTCCTCTGGAAAGCTAGAAAATTTCCTAAGTGCAAACTCATCACTTAGCATAGTAGTTGGGAGTTTTGGCACCCAAGAGGACTCTACGGATGTATCTGAGAAAAATGACAGTGGGTGTTTATGAGGGTGGAATGGCAGGAATGATGAATTGAACATAACTAGCAACCATCTTTACTGCTTGTTCATACAACAGACTAGGTTTTTTTGTACAGTAACAAAAGATACATAAGGAAAAACACCTGACATAACCCTCTAGATTATTTCTCCTTGTAATGCTACTAGCTGGACTACGGGAAAATCTCATAGAGATGTTATTCATGAAAATAAAAATATTCATGGAAATAAAAACATTCCCATTCATTTTTGGTGCTACAAGCAAGAAGTAATACGAAAGCAGATGACGACTGCTCTCTAACAGACTCTTGGTGGTTGCTTTATGCCAGATGATCAGTGCTAAACAGATTAGCCCTACAGGTACACCAAAACCTTGCCACAACTGCCATCAGGGACTGTTCACATCAGACAAATTGATTTAATACCAAGTGTTGGGAGGAGTTTATTGAAATTTTTATCTGAACTTTCTTCCCAACACGCGTGTCCAATGGCTGAAAAGCTTGCACTAATGAAGAAACTATAGGATGGTTTCTCCAGACCCCTCTTTTGCAGGAAATCTCTTTCTGAAGTAGAATTAATCTAAAATATTTGGACCTGGCAATGCCTCATAGTCAACCAATCTGTTAGTCTTTTTGTAGCCAAAGGACTGATTGCTTATTGGGCTATGAATAGTCAAAAATTAAATTTGTTTCCTTCTTACTACCCCCAAACGCAGTGAAATTAAAAAAAAACAACCAACCACCAACTCCTGACCTGTTTAACTTCTGGGAGAAAGCAAACAGTACTAGGATGGGGTTTTTTCTTGTTTTTCTTTGTTTGTTTTGGTTTGTTGTTTGGTTTTATTGTTTTGGGTTTTTATTTTCTTTTCATTTGTTTGTTTTTCTTAAAAAAAAAAAAAAAAAAGAAAGAAAAGAGCCTTTAGGGATTGATTGCTTATTTATTTATCAATATGCAGGTGGATCTGGATACTTCACATGCACATTCCTGTGCATGGTTAACCTTTACTAAGTCTTTGATGGGAATGTAGAGGTCAGAATTTGTCACTGCTGGGATTCAGACCAAGGAAAGTCATTCATGGGGACCACTTGGCCGTTACCAGTTTTCTTCCTGCAGTAGCAGACTCTGAAGTAATTTCAATGTTCATTCTCTGTTTTTCATGCTGTCAATGAGCAGCTCAGCCAGGCCACCAGCTCCAACATGGATATGATGCCTAGGGCTGGTCAGGTCATACACAGTGCCAAAAATCCACTGAGATACAGGATGTTGGGTAATAGCTACATCTCTGACCATAGTAGGAAAAATATTAGTTTAAAACATGGGGTTTTAATTTAAGGAACTCCTCAGCCCAGCTCTGTTGGTGACAGCATGGTTATGTGTACTCTGTAGGATGCTTGAGTGTTTCCACGCTGCTGATCCAGATGCACGTTTTGGTGGCACCCTACCCCTTGACTGTACACTTTCCAATCCGTTAGTTTCTGTAGAAGGGAAATTCTTTGGTATATAAGCCCAAGAGACACCACCAAAGGTCTCCATGCTGGGTAACTGGGGGATCTGGACATGGGGCATGGCACAGTGCACAGATCAGAGCTAGCTCACAGGACTGCAGTGGCTGCACTTAGAAGTCACAGATGACTGGCTGACCTGGTTTTCTTGGAGTTACTGGGTATTAAAATGCCCTTGAACAAGGGTGAATCATTTGGTAATCTCTGAAAAACTTCAAAGATCTTTTAAGTGTAATGTTCTAGGCTATTACGTTGAAATCAGCTATTGCACAGTACACAGACTCCTAGACAGCAAATCTGGAAGAGACTTGTAAGGTCACCTACACTGAAGATATCCCACCTACCAGCCCAGAGGACAAATCCACCCTACAGCACAAGTTCATCCATTTTCTCCAGCTCACAGGAAACTGAAATGACTCTTGGGACAACAGGCACATGCCAGCTGTTACTTTTTATATTTACCTCTGAAGTATATATAGCAGCTATAGACAGATGTATGTTTCTCAGGAACCCTGTTTCAAATTCAGCTCTCCAGATCCTTAGAGAATGAAGAACACAGGACTCAAAACAGACAGCAAAATGCCTGTGCCATGGCACAGCAAAGCTTCATCCTTCATCTCCCAGAAATGTCACAGCTGCATCCAGTCCTGCCTATATGGGTGTAACACTGAGGATGGAGAGAAGAGTGGCTGGTGTCCACATGAATAGCCACCTTCACCACCACTGCATATGTACACTCTTTGCTAGTGACCAGTCTGTGCATCTACTGTCTGGAAACAGGGATCTGTTACAAATCTCTGCAGCTATTAACAGATTTGCCACTTGCCTCTTCAGGGCTACCCAAGGAGACTATGAGAGGGGCAACACAGACTGCCAAGTGCAAAGAGAGGGCAAAATGCTAATGACACAAGCACTTTTGTCCCCAGGAGGACATTGGTCTAATGTGCTTGTTCTGCAGGTTCAACAGCCTGGACACTCCAATTTCCTCCTGCTACCACACTTTTTAGTGCGCAAATATAAATAGTCCCAGGGATACTGTAATTAGCTAGTGAGTCACCAGCATCTCTGGAATGTGAACCCTCCAAACCGCAGGACACTGGAGACATGCTGACAGTCAAACACAGCCACTGCAGTCTATAATTGTAGGGTACTAGTTTTACAACCAGTGCCTCTGTTGTAAAATGCCCAAACATCCTTTACAGAGCTACAGAAAAACACAGAGGTCATAAATACGCTGGCATTTTGCTCATTTGCGCACAGAGGTTTCTGAGATGGGGAAAAAAGTTAGAGGCTGAGGTCAAATTGTGGTATAACCCATAATGCAATTTCTGCTCTTTGTACAGACAGCCTGTGTGACAACTTAGAAGTTAGAGTCAGGGCTTTTATGGTCCCTCCTTGACCCATTAACACCATCCAGTGTGGGATGTATAATGTGATGTAGTGGTTGAAAGTATCTCTCCCCAGGGTTCATTTTTTTCTTGGCACTTTAAGGAAATCACTGCAGGTCTTTTTTTAACTGATTCCCCCTAAAATCCACAGTCAGTATCTGCTGAGGTGCATCACCTCCTCTATCAGACAGCATTGAGGACTAGAGCTCAGCCCATTTTTAGTTCTAGGGATGATCTAAATTTCTGCAACAAAATCCTATGTCCTGCAGGTCTAGTTTAAAATACAAATAATTCAAACATGAAGTCTTAAAACCTCAAAAAGTGTCATTCACTTTCAGTAACTTCCATGTGTTGTTTCAATGCAATAGAAAAAAACATACAAAAAGGTTCATAAAAAAACATACAAAAAGGGCACATCAGGGTGCAAAATGTTAGCATTGTGCCTGGTCATGATTAATAGTAGACCACGATCCTTTGTTAAATGTTGATGGAACCAAAATGACAATTCATCAATATAAGAGGTATTAAATATTACAACTGGGGTTTCATTTTGATTACTTTGAGGCAGATGAGTTAAACCCTTTTTTGTCTCCGTTGCTCTGCTTGACAAAAAAAAACCCCAACCAATTATGGTACTCACAGGATGCTGTAAGAGCATTTTTTAGAGTATTATTAAGCATTGCTTTAAAATATCAGACTTTCTGGATGAGAAATGGTGTTTATACTGGTATTTTAACCAGATTTCTTGCTTTTTTTTCAAAATTCCCTGTGTGATTTGTAATGCATGCAGCAACATTTGCATTCTGAATGTACCTATTATGAACTGTTAAGCAGACGCCGCTTCACTTTACTGCCAAAATTTCTATCAGTAGTAAAGCTGCTTATATATTCTTATCCAATCCTGTTTCACTGCAGCAGCCCTTGCTGGATGCTACAGTTAGTGGTTTGTTATTTAAATGCTATGACACTGGAGGGTCGTGGAGTAAAATCCTCTGCTATGAGGACTCATGACTATCGATCACTATTTGTCTCCATTACTACGACTTCACCACTTGTTCCAGCACTTCATATCTCTGACAGTTTGAAAACTTCTTCTAATGTCTTGAATATATCTCTTAAACAGCTGATACCCATTTCTTATTATACTTTCTGTCCTTTAGCTTGAGTGATTCCCCTATCTCCTCCTCGCTATTCGGCTGATCTATTTGCAGACAGCAATAGTATCTTCCCTTTCCACCTGCACACCACAAGATTAACCAAACAGGTTTTTAGTATCCTATTTGAAAACAGTCTCTCTGGCTCCTGAACATACTAATAGCTACTCAAGGCTGAGTCCATCTTTCCTGAGCTAAGGAGGTCCGAGCACACTTTTCTAGATAAGCTGCAACCACAGTTCTGTCCACCCTCGTGAATTCTTCCCTATCTCTACAAGACCTACTTTACCTTGTCCAGTAATGACCTTTGCCTTTTCCCCCCAGCTGTACAGCACTGTGACTTACAAACATCTGCTGACTAAGACACCATCAGTTTCCAGAATGTGAGTTGATAGCACAAAGTCCTGATATTGATCCACACATCCCATAACAAGCCTTTTAAATTAATAGTCCCCAGTCAGTAGAAAGAACTCCCAGGTTTTTGAGGCCAACCAGTTCCTCCTTCAAAGATACTCTGATGCCAGTCTGTGCAGTGGAAACTCACAGAAAAAAATTAGACCTAAAACTGGACCCTAAGGAGGTCCACCACTCTCTGCCTTCTGGTTTGTTATTCCCCTTCCTAGAAACTTCATCATTTTCTCTCTGCTAGGCAGTTTCTGGTTCACTTTACAATGTTTGTTAATCTCTACCCTTTTTCACTTTAGCAGTGACTTTCAATGCAATACTCCAAAAACTGTTTGCTGAAGTCCAGATAGATGAGATTTACTTAATTCTGTTTGTCTCAAGAAAATAAAAGAAATCGCCCGTCTTTTTTAACAGGAAAATATCAATTTAGTCTGTTGGCTCTCCCCCAGCTCATAATGTCCTTTTGACGTAGTTATTCATTTGATTATACACGAAGCCATCCTTCCTACCCTCAGCCTCTGACTTAAGATCCCACTCATATCCCACCTCTCAGTCACACCACTGGCTCCCTTCATGCCCTGAAGTTTGTCCTTTTATAGCTCATTTTATTATTTAGCTTCTATTTTTACTTTTAGTAATCCAGAGTGACTCAATTCACATTTACTTAACTTGCAGACACAGACTTAAAGGTAGTGGGTCATGCCATAACTTTTATACAGGTAGGGTATACAAGAAATGGCCCTGGCACTGGTGATGTTCTCTGAGAAACAATTGCCTCTGTGATCTGCAGGTGCATTTCAACCATTAAAAATATATGCAAAAAATTCCCCAGAAAGAGTTTTGTTCCTCTTACCTTCAATTCTAATATCTTGTCCCTGCCTGAGAAATGGAATCACATAATGGAATGGAATCTGGGTTGGAAGGGACCTTAAAGATCATCTAGTTCCAACCTCCCTGCCATAGGCATCAGCAACAGTAGGGCTGTTTGCTGAATGGCTCTAGTGTTCACACAGCCCAGTGACAGGCGGGCTGTCAGAAAAGGTTAATGCAAGACCTAGTAAGAGACAGCAGTTAAAAAAAGCGTGTTTGAGGATTATGAGTTTGGGTCTAATGACCAGAAAAGGTGTTACCACTTGGCTTTATCACAGGCTTAGATGTAATCAGACTGCAGCCAAAATAAACTGCCTACAGACAGCACAGTTCAAACTGATATTTTGTGAAGTGAAAATCCCTCAATGAAAAACTCTGAGCAAGTAGCAAAGCTGTCAAACCTTGACCATTTCTACCCATAATCGAGTTGCAGAATAGCCTCCAGCCTCCCGCTGCAGCGACTTCTGTTCTTGGGTCAGTCACAGATATTCCCAGTACATTCTTGATGGGCAGGTTTTCTCTGCCAACAGCTCAAACAGTCTTGGGGGGCTAAAAAAGAGACGTGGTCCATCCATATGTCTGACAGATTAAGTCCTTCAGCTGGCTGGAAAGACATATCAGCACTCAAAGAAAAGCTGAGGTGTCACTGGACTGGGTTTCCTTCTGATCTTTCACCAGTGTTGCAGAAAAGATAATTCTTCTTGGGACTTCTTATCTTCTTTTTTTCTTTTTTTTTTTTTCTTATACATACATGAATAAGCATTTCTTCAGTGGTAATTATCAGTGGTGATTATCATTGTGCTTGGACATCCAACAACAGTCACAGATCAAATAACTGGACATTAAAATTCAGCAAATGTGGAGTAGTAAAAAAAAAATAAAAAATAAAAGAGCAATCTCCAAGACTTATTGCATTTCTCTATCTACTACACTAACATCCTCTGGCTTTTTAATTTGCTGCCATATCAAAAGAAAGCTCATGATTCATTTGCTGTCGACTGTCAACAGGTAAATCTTTTCCAGCCTCAGAGCTTCTAATATACTCCTCCACCACTGAATATGTGTGGGATTAAGAAAATTCCAACTAGGAAAGGTGTAATGAATGAGAACATCATACTAGGAATGTACAGTTATACTTTTTCAGTTCCCAGACATACAGCAGAAAAGCGTGTCTCTTTACCTGGAATGTCATCAGTCCCCCCACTGGTGTGTTTGAATCGATCTCCTTCCACATGGACATTTGGACACAGGACATCTGAAAAGCAAAAGAACCAGTACAAATTATCACAAGTAAACACATCATTTTGGACAGTCTCCTGGGTTTTGTCCAACATGGTCCCACAGCAATAATTCTGTTCCCAGTCTCTGCATGTCCAAAATACTCTTCCTCTGTCCTGTCCCCCAAGACACACGATGGCTTACATCTGGTTTTGAGCCACTTTTTGCCGACTCACCAGCCAAACAGAATAGATGACCCAAGCTCTTTCATCAGCTAGGGCATCACTGGGCTTTTCTCTTTCATTGGTCTGTAAATCTGCGTGGAAGTCACAAAAACTTAAGAAAACATAGAATATGATTCCACTATCAGATTGGTTGGACGGGAAGTTTTGAAGGCCCACCTGATATCGGGGTGCTGCTCAAACTTCAGAAAAGACAGCTCCTTCTCAGAAAAAAAATCAAACCCGAAGTGCTAAGACAGAAAGGGGAATCCAGAGCATAGAACAATGAAGGTCCTATCACAGGCCAGTGTCAGAGACAAAAAGTGAAGCATACTCTCCTGTATCTTACTATAGTATGTGTGATTCTCCTGTTAACACTCCTCTAGGATCATGACTATTTATGTGTCTGCTCCTTGAGTTTGTTCAAACAGAAAGAGAGTTAAAGAAGCCTAAAACTTTTAAGAATATTCACCCCTACACACAATTTAAAAAAAAAAAAAAAAAAAAAGAGTCATGAAAATACCCAGCCTTTGTCAGCCATTTCTCATGCTCCCAATTAGTGTCAACACAATCACAGGTAAATGCTCTGCTGCAGAGAACTGTCTACCTAGCCACCTCTTTCCTGCCCTATCTTTGAAGAAACATTTATTTATGCTTTGTTTTCACAGATCAATAGGTAATTGCACACTTGTAAACAACAGGGACAGGTAGCTCAAGGAATCAGTTTAATGAGAATATAAAAATGAACCCCTGATTTTTCACTGTTTGCACAGACCCACATTGCTGTCCTTCCTGTGATTTAAGGAACAACCAGGTGAGGACAGCCAAGTCCCATTCCTTCATTTACCCAGTTGCATACACCATAATACAAATATCCTCTGCGGCTGCAATACTCATCTTGAGGCATATGGTGTTTAGCATCAACTCCACCTGGTGTTTAGCACATTTTTCCTCCAGTATCATTAATTGTTGTGTTTGTAAAGGAGCAGCCAGGGCCAACTGCTCCCTAAGGGATGGGGAGCCAGGAGTTGAAAGTGACCGAAGCCCAGGCAATGCCCTTACCAATGGGGCACAGTCTTCACAGGGCTCTCTGAAGACTTTCTACAGCAGGTCTACCTTGAATTGTTTGTGAAGCTACATCTAAAATCATGAGGTAAAAATTACTTTTCTGAGGACATTGCCAGCAGGCCCTCCTGCTTCCTGACTCTCAGTAAAAAATCCAATATATCCACAATGTTTGGTTAAGCCTAGCAATGAAATCAATTATTTTTCCTGCTTTATTGTGCTAATGAATTTACAGTCCAGATTATCAGCTACAGATGAGGCACTCTCAGCTCAGTGGAAAGAAAGGGGACTGTAAAAGCCATTGCCAGAAGCACCAACAGCCAACAAAGCAATCAAAAGCAGTCAAACCCATTCAGCCATCCCTTTGCTGCAGCAGTGGAGGAGGCCAGGGACTATTTAATATAAAAGTGTGTTATCCAGGATGTATCAGATTTTCTTTGGACCATCTTTAGGGCTGCATCTTCAAACGATAAAATTCAGGAACCAATACTGATTGACAGACAGGTTCACTTTGTGTAAATTTTAGCCAAAGGTCTCCTTTGCTCCCCAATGGCTGTTGGTTTGAAAGCCATGTCTTAGTATTAGATGTGTGAGACCACGTGGTGGTTTCCCCTCCATCAGAGGTCTGCACAACTTCCCAACACAACAGGGAAGCTCTCCTCTGCTAGGTGAACTTCAGAAGTTGAAAAATTTTCAAACCATTGAAGAGTCACAGAACTTCCTAGATTGGAAAAGACCTTTAAGATCTAGTCCAATCACATACTTGCAAGAACCAAAGGTAGGCCACTTCCATCCCCATTCAAAACTAAGCTGTACTGACAAAAGATTTGCCTGGAAGTTCCAGAAGCCCTGTGCAGATGTTACACTGATCCTTTATGTTTTGGGTTTGCTAACAACAAATGCTTTTGATACAAGCACTGAGTCAGTGCAGTAAACAGCACTTCTGAGCCCCAGTCTTGGAACTGGGGGAGACATATGGCTACGCAGTAAAATAAGGAACATAAGAAATCAAACTGAGGAAAATTTCCCCAAATAAAGCGTAAACACATGAAGGCACGAATAAAATCACAAGAAATGTCATTCACCTCTGCTGCCCAGGAGTCCTGACAGATACACATGGAAAAATAAAACTCTGGCACAGCAACGTACCTCTTCATGCAACAGGGACTTAATGTCTGAATTATAGATGTATAAATTACCACTCCGGTTTTTAATGGCATCACACCCCCTCCATCAGGTCCAGTTAGACAGAACCATGACTTCCTAGCAGGGAAGTATGAGCTAGTGAAATCTTCCTGGTTTAACCTCTACTTTGGAACCAGGACTATGCAGCAATCTCATGTGCTTGGCCTCGGTGCCAAACTGTCTTGCCATAAACCCCGGAAATTTCAATGTTATTAATATTATTCTCTTCTTCCAGCTCTGTCCTTTACATCTTTATTACCTCTTAAAGAAGTCTGGCCTCACTTTGGCCTTCATTTTACAAATATCCTGTGCTCCTTTTGGCTTCTGCCTGCCTGTCTGCATCTAAGGCATGAGCAGAAATACACCACAAGGGACTAAAAATGTTTGCAACGCTCACTTCCCAGCCACAGAATAATTCAGAGGCACAGAAGAGGTTCGTGCTTTCCCATCCAAGTTAGCAGCACGGCTGCTTGAGTCCAAAGGAGCAGTGTGCCAGACTGACAGCACATCAATCAGTCCCAACCAATGACCAGGTTTCATTGCTACACCCAGGGGGGCACTGATAGGAAAGGCAAGACAAAAGCTGGTCCTCTCCTGTGGAGCCTTTTTATGAGATCCCTGATACAGGCGAACATTTTAACATCAGAGTGTTTATGTCTATTCTTCCTGCTCTGCTACATCAAACTTTAAGCAAACACGGTGCTGGAAGGATTTGCAGCAATGAGTATCCACTGCAAATGGGAGATAGAGTAATAAATTCTGTGCTGCAGTGACATCTCTACTAATCTGTGAACAGTTACAGCTTTGAAAAAGAGAAGATGTAACTGACCTGAGCTTTCAGCCACTGGTTCTTATTATGTCCCCTCTGGCCATGTCATTCAAATCTACATGAGCTCACAGTTGTTTTTATATATATATTGTTTAAAACTACTTCCTTGTCCTCAACTTCATGTAATATTCTGTTAATCCTTTGCTTGATCCACAAATTTCATCAGCAACTATTTTGCATTTATGTCCATATAGTTCACGGAGAATTTTAATATCGCCAGAACTGCTCTATTTTCCTTTTACAGTTGCACTAGAAACGATGACTTTTCACTGACACCTGCTACATGAGATCAGTCAGCTCTTAATCCATTGTAGAGTGTGACTTTTTAATGCAAATGTCATTCAATAAGCAATAACAACACCTAAGAACAAATGTATTATATATCTAGGTAGTTACCATATCAACCAAACTCTAACTTTCCACAGAAAGAAGTAAGTTTTGTTAGAGATGACCTCTTTCTCATAAAATTATAATCCTCGAATAGGGATACATAATAATTCCCATTCTTTAATACTTTTTTCACTGCCTTCAGTGTCAATTTTATTTTTTTCTTGTGAGTGAGATCTGGCAAACTGGTCTACAGCTATACATAATTTTTCATTTCTTAATAGTGATATGTTATCAACATTTCAAAGTCCCGTAATTAGTGTTGTACTAGGAAGCTACATGTATAGAAGTTTGCAGATGACACCAGGCTGAGTGGTACAGTTGACACACCTGAGAGAAGAGATGCCATCCAGAGGGACCTGCACAAGTTGGAGAAGTGGCCCTGTGTGAACTTCATGAGGTTCAACAAAGACCAAGTGCTAGGTCCTGAATCTACGTTGGGATAATCCTCGGTGTCAATACAGTCTGAGGGATGATGTGATTGAGAACAGCCCTGCAGAGGAGGACTTGGGGATGGTGGTGGATTAAAAGCTGGACATGGGCCAACAATCAAGAGAATCATAGAATGGTAGGGGTTAGAAGAGACCTCTGGAGATCATCAAGTCCAACCCCCCTGTCAGAGCAGGATCACCCAGGGCAGGCCACACAGGAACAGATTCAGGTGGGCCTTGAAAGTCTCCAGAGGAGACTCCACAGCCTCTCTGGGAAGTCTGTTCCAGGCTCTGTCACTCTCACAGTGAAGAAGTTTTTCCTCATGGTGAGGTGGAACTTCCTGGGTTCCATCTTGCAACCATTACCTATCATAGGGCACCACTAAACAGAGATTGTCCCCTTCCACTTGACACCCACCCTTCAGATATTTGTAACCATTAATAAGATCCCCTCTCAGTCTTCTCTTTTCCAGCCTCAGATCTCTCAGCCTTTCCTCATAACAGAGATGTTCCAGTCCCTTTGTCATCTTCATAAACTTTGTTGGACTCTCTCTAGTTAATTATCCTGTCCCTCTTGAACTGGGGAGGCCAGAACTGAACACAGTGTGCACTCACAGCCCAGAAGGCCAATTGTATGCTGGGCTACATCAAAAGAAGTGTGGCCAGCTGGTTAAGGGAGGTGATTCTGCCAGTCTACTCCACTCTAGTGAGACCTCACCTGGAGTACTGTGTGCACATGAACCTGTTGGAGCAGATCCTAATGAGGGCCACAAAAATGATCAGAGGGCTGGAGCAGCTCTCCTATGAAGAAATAATTGTGGTTGTTCATCCTGGAGAAGAGAAGGCTCCAGGGAGACCTTACTACAGCCTTTCAGTACTTAAAGGGAGCTTATAAGAAAGATAAGGAAAAAATTTCTAAGCAGGGCCTGTTACAACAGGACAAGGAGCATTTAGTTTTAAACTAAATGAGAGTATATTTAGACAAGATATAAGGAAGACATTAAGAAATTTTTTACAGTGAGGGTGGTGAAACTGTGGCACAGGTTGCCCCAACCCTGGAACATTCAAGATCAGGTTGGATGGGTCTCTGTCTAATCTGGTTGAAGATGTCCTTACTCACTGCAGTGAGGTTGGACTAGATGACCATTAAAGGTCCTTTCCAACCCAAGCTATTCTATGATTCCCTGTCATCTTTTTTCTCTTTTACTATTGTGCTCTAGTAGTCCAAACTTGCCAAAGATGACTGTACATTTTGTTAGGATGGCTGGTGAATGTCTCCTAGAATCACTTGCTTCTTAGAACCAGAAGGTCCATCCAGGGCTGTCATCTGAAACCTCATTTCCTTCCTCTAGAGACAGACTTCTCAAGCAGATGACTTAATGCGAGATAATAGTTTGATTCTTGCAGCTTTCTTTTTCACTCCATTTACAGACCTTCATGTTGTTCAGAACTGCTTGCATATCCCACATCAGGGAGAAAAGAAAGAATCCAGTTCAGCCTCACACAAGTGCTGACTTAAGGACTGTTTTCTATCTACACCACTCCTGGGGTGATCTTCACAGGTAACCACAGGCACATAGAACTGACAGGAGATGAATGTGTGGCATCCAAGACTCTGTCTTTCCACCCTGATCCTTGTCCTCACTTATTTCAACCTACAAGGACCTCTGGAACAGAGGAGCATTTGATAAGATGCCTGCTGTGGAAGCTGCTTAAGTACAAATGAGTAACAACAGCAAGTTTTGGGAAAAATTATTGTAGTCACAGTGACCACTGAATCTCCAAGAAAAAAAGGATACTGTGTAACTTTCAAAGAGGTATTCAATCCTTTCCAAGCACCAATGACATTTGCTTATGGAAAACGTATCCTGGATGTTTTCAAAAGATGCTCATGCATCTTATAGTGACTCTGCACCTGGTAAGAGTATCAATGGTTCAATGAAAGCAGATAGTTGGGACCAGCATTCACAAAGTTTAGCCTTTGTATAGATAGCCCACTCTCCCTAGATTTCCTTTGGTCAAAAAAGAGAAATAACCTCTTCTGAGTGGTGATCTAGTGAAAAAATATAGGCAGAAACACTTAAAATTACCCCAGAGGGCTTAGTACCTCCAGCAAGTATATATTTTCAGGAGGTGCCCTTAGTCACAGTCAGACTGTGATCTTTGCAATGCTTCATTTTATGGAGAACACACCAAGAACTGATACAGTACATCTGGCACTGAGAAATTCTTACCTAATCTGAGCTACCTTAGCATCCTCCAGAGCTGCCCTGAACACCAGTTTTAGGTTGGGATGTACCACTCTTTCTTCTCTGCACTGCAAACTGACAGAACTTGAGCATCTCTTTTGCATCAGATGCTTTACTTTAAAGCCAGTAACATTAAGTGAGGCAATTCCAGGCATAAATACCCTGCCCTGCTTGGTAGAAATCCTCCAAGAAATCCTCCTTTGAATCTTGCTCGGCACTTAACAAGCTGGCTTGGTTTGCATCAGCTTCTTGTTCAAGGAAGCACAACATAGTTTTCTGAAAGTGATCTAACTGCAGATAACACCCTTTTCTGTAAGAAAATCACACTGAGATCTCTTTGATGATAATGAGTCATTTAAGCTACTTTTACACCTCATCCTTTAGAATATTCCCTATGAAAAAAATCCCCAAACTGTAAAATATTTTAAAATTAAAAGAGACGGTGTGTCTTACAGAGTCTGTGCACTGTAAGAGACGTGGCAGAAGAGCATGTCAGCTCAGGAACTTGAACTAGCATTGAATTAACATTAACAACATACTGTCGTGAAACTGTAATAATAAGGCTGCAAGCTTGGAAAAGAACAATGTGAATGATCTGATAGTTCCAGTCGCTGTGCCTCTGAGCCATTTCAGAATAAAGTCAAGGAAAAGGGATACAAAAAAAAAAAAAAAAAAAAGAAGGAAAAGTAAAAGAGAAGGTGGCTGGGGCAGGAGGGGAAGGGAAAGAGGAAAATGGGAAGGGAAAGAGGAAAATGGGAAGGGAAAGAGGAAAATGGGAAGGGAAAGAGGAAAATGGAAGAAGAAAGAAGAAAAAAAATTAGAGACTGCAGAAAAAAGGTAGAAAAGAGGAAAAGAAAGGCAAAAGGAAAGGGGCTAGTATGACACACAAAGATCTGTTTAGGGTCTATAAACACACAAAGAAATTACTTTGCATTGCAGTGGGCTATTAAATCTTCCAAGCTCTCCCTTGAAAATGGAGAAAAACTGAAACCATAAGGCAGTTTTCCCTTTCTGACTTTCCCTTTTTTCACCTCTGCATTGGCTTATAGGAGGAGGGCAGGAGGTTCTCCCTCAGCTGAGACCCCCGGACCCAGCCTGTGAGCACATCTGCCTTGGGGCTGAGCAGTAACTGAGCCAGCCCCAGCAGGCAGGTAAGGAGTGGGGGACCAGCACAGCCTGAAGTGCTGCAGCTGCTCACACTGATGGAGCATGGTGTTGCCTATTCACCCCACAAGGTCATGCATCTCCAATTCTACTTGTACTATAGAAGAGCATAATTATTGGCAGCACAGCCTTCTCCATGAGTCCAACCTGAGTATCTGTTTCCCAAAACACCCTTTTGAAGGCAACTCCCTCACTTGGAAAGTCTGGTTAAAGACACAGCATCAAGTTTCTTATAGTGAACCCTGACCAGCAATGGTGTGATCCTGTTGCCCCTTAAGGCTTTCTATTGAGAAACCTTCCCTGTAAAGTGCTAAAACCAAACCCCAGTTGCCAGCACTCCATCCTTTTGTCCTTAGGACTCTGCTGAAACAGTTTCTTCATTTTTATTTTCATTCTTTCAAGAATAAGTAAGCCCTCAGCTGCCAAGGGCTCCTCTAGGGACTTGTGTATAATGAATGCTGAACACGTGTAGCTGTCAAGTTACACAAGAATAAAGTAGAGAGGTGAGAATAGAAACACAGGAAGGTTAAAGCAAACTTTATTTATTACCATGTTTCTTTTTTTTTTGTCCTCTCGAAATTATTTTAGGATTTCAGAATCTCAACAGCACCTAGTACATTGCCAAAGATTCAGCTGCTCTCTACATTTTCATCATTATTCCATTCCTGCAACAGAAAAGTCTCCATTTTCTCTCAAAAAGCATGCTAATCCTAACCTAAACATTTGAGTAGTCTCATTCCTAGAGCAATCTTTAGCCCACCACAACTAGTATCCATGAATAAGGAAAGAGTTCACAAATCCAGGCCTCATTAAAGGCTGTCTGCCAAAAATTTAGACTGCACTTCAAAATGTTTACAAGGTATAACTTCTTTAGCCACCGTCCAAAGATGAACTCTGAATCTTCTGTGCTTTTCAGAGCTAAAGAACAACAATCTCATAAGAAAGAGAGATGTGGGGGTTTGAGGGAGGGAAGAGGACAACTGTATAGAGTAAGCTTCATTTTTTCTGTAGTTCAAATTGCAAATTTTTTCTACATTGGAACAATTTTTTTTCCGCTGTACCCTACCCTTAAAGGGGAAGAGCTGGCAAGATATTTTTTTCTTGAAATTAAGAAGATTTCATGGAAGCAGTTTCTCAGAGGAGCTTTCCCAGACCCCATTAGCTCTGCTCTTCAATGAGATGGCTCTCTGTGCAGCAGTTCCTCCAGCACACTTAACTCCCTGCAGTCAGTTGATGACAAAAGTGACTCTTTTATATAGCACTACCTTTATTTATTTTTTTTTCTTTTATAAATCATCGTATAAGGACCACTATTAAGTCTCAACATTTAATGTCTTTCCCCCAACACTCTTCTTAAAACACTATTTCTTTTAAAAGAATACGTCCACACTCTGCCTATATTCACTAAATACTTTTTGCAGATGTTCATTCTCAGATTTTCTTTCCCAGCAAAAGAACTGATCCTTGAAGTGCCACCAACCCTTGGAAACAATTTCATCATGAAAAAAAAATAAGAAGAAAAAAAATACCCAACTGGCATATTTTTCAACTACAGTGGTGGCACTGACAGTGTAATGATACTGCAATTGCTTCTATGCTAACATTATAATTTGTAGCAAGGTGTGGGTAAAACAGAGCATCACAGCAATTATATGATTCCACCTTGCAATTTAATGCCTTATGCAATTCTCTCTTCACTTCTGAAATCACACTCTGTCTTCACATTTTGAAGTTTAAAGCACAGCAGTGCTCAAAAAAATCACCTGTTTGTGGCCACTGCAGCCAAGGTGTCTTCTGTTTTTTTCTCTTTAAATAATGCCTGCACTGACTCATGAATGAGGTTTCCATATGTGCACCCCAAGGCCCTTTGTCACCACAGAAATGGAGTAACAAAGCCTCCCCACAACACAGCTTATAGACTGAGCAAACACAGCTACGTCTCACCCTACTCCTTATAATATCCCAAGGCTATCACATTTTTCCACTAAAACAATTTCCTAAAATGCACCCACACCCAGCTGAACTGCCCTCCACACTTTGCTGCCCGCTGAGCTGGTCCCAGGTGAGTGCAGTGAGTGTAGATACCTGCATTGGCAGTGCTTCCTCCCTCTTCATCAGCATAGGAGCCAGAAAATGCAGTTCTTTGAGTAACAATAGATTCAGAGCCTGGAACTGCTCAGTAGGTATTATATTCCACACTGAGGATAAGGTAAAATACTGCTAGATATTATACCCCAGAGAGCATTCATGCAATATACATTTAAGGATCCAGGCAAGAGGATATTCTTCTTTGGCTCTTTGCAGGAATAGAGAAGCAATGCTCTTTCAGAGAGCAATTCAGAACAGAAGCCAAATTTAGATACCCTGATTTACCCCTGAGAAAGCTACTCTCTTCCTCTTGAGGGGGGAACCCCAAGAGCACAGGGTTCCCAAGTTAGATATCTATCAAATGCACCAGTTACATCCATCTAATTAAAACAAGCATAGCTGGGTGCATTCCTGGGCCAAGGCATGTTCAAGTCCATGTCTATATACAAAACAGTCCTAGCCCCCAAAACAAGGTGGCTGATGACCATGAATGCTCCTTGGCACATTAGAAGTACCCATGTGGGCCCTAGAAATGTTTCAGCAGAGTGTTAGCTTGCCTGGGTCAAAATGTGCCAGACTCCAGAGCAGATGAGTGCATTACATTGCCCCAGAATGCTTCTGGCCACATTTACAGTTACCAGTTTAGATACAGCCCATAAATACCATCCTTAGCTAAGAGCTCTGTAATAAAGATCAAAAGGAGCCTCTTGGGCAAAAATACTAAATTCATTTTATGGTCACAGGTCACCAATTTTTAAATGCATTCCGTTCAAACACAAAAGTGGGAAAGGGGTTGAACGCACAGGCAAGAAATGTATCCTATTTAAGTAGGGACAGGGGAAATGCAGGGAGTTCTGGCACTAGCAAAGCATTTGAAGTCTTTCTGAAGGTTAAAAAAAAAAAAAAAAGAAAAAAAAAAGTTTGAATTCCTACAATTTGCTTCCTGTCCTGCTCACTTACACCAGAACTGTTTACATAAATGTAAAAAATACTGTTTTCCCCACAACGTGGCAGGCTGTGCTATGCATTCATGCCACCTTTTTTTGCCACCACATTTATGCCGCCACACTTACACCACCACCCAGCTTTTCTCTCCTTTTGTCATCATCTACTGCCTTTTTGATTTCTCATTTCTGTCTGTCCTGTACTCTGAATCTTCATTCCAAAAGGGACCATCCTGCTACAGGAACTCTCACACCAACAGCACACATGAAGCAACAACAACACAACCCCCCACACAAGGAACACCTCCAACAGTCCAAAAGCCCTATGTCCAGGCTGATTCCATTCTCCAAACCTTAGCCCATCTTCAGATGTCCAGAGAGGTGATGGAAGCCCCATCCCTAGAAGTTTTTAAGACTGGGCTGGATGTGTCTCTGAGCAATCTGATCTAGTGGGAGGTGTCCCTGCCCATGGCAGAGGGGTTAGAACTAGATGATCTTTAAGGTCCCTTCCAACCCTGATGATTCTATGATTCCATGTCCTTGAAAATTTCCTTGAGAAGCTCCTGAATCTTGAGGAGTCGTGAATCCTGAATCTTGAGGACTCATCTTCCAAGAGATGCCTTTCCCTAATGCACCCACACAAATGCAAGAAATCCATTGGATGACTGAGAGTAGACACAGATTGTCAAGAGGACTGATGTAATTAGCACCATTTAAGTGAGTAGCATACAGAATTAATTTGCACGTGCTCCCATGGGGAATAAATGGCATTATGGGAACTGTGAATACAGCATCAGGCCTCGGGCACATCCAAGATAATTTGCTTGCGTCTGCCTCTAAACAAATACACAGACTGTGTGCCAAGGAGCTCATCAGCAAACAGCACAAGGCTTTGAGGAAAGCAATTAGCAGCTGCAGCGCTCTCCACCCAGGCTGTGAGCTGATTGCTACTCCAGGGCACAAGTCCATCCTTTTCTCTCTTCGGTTGTCCCATCTTGGGAAAGAGGTGAAGCTTCACCATGCTTGAACCCAGTGAACCACAGGGTTTCTCCACTAATCATTGACTTAGCAGAGAAAATGTCATGAAAATGTCTTCATACTGATGACCTACAAAATATTTAACAGGATGACAGATGGAGTTCAGTTGAAGCACATCCTCCAGGAACCAGCAGTCACAACAAGAAGCCCTTCCCCAGTGGCTGCTCTCTGTGCACAGATGAATCGTATCACTCCTGACCCAGCTACTGGTCTCCCTGGGACAATTTTAGCTGTGTTCACTGCCTATACTTCATAGGCTGGAGTTAGAAGGCTGCTGCAAGGCTGAGAAAGTTTCCTGCTTGCCCCTCTGTCCTAGACAAAGAACAAGGATCAAAGGTACTACTCACCTGGCTGCAGAGAGATAAATCTACACCACCTACCAAAGCAAGGTTCCCAAAAGTGCAGAAAGAAGAGATCAGCATGTGGTGCCTCTCAAGGAGATGTAGATGAGGATGAATAGCCCAGGGATGGCAACAGAAAGCACTCCAGGAAGGCTGTCTAATCCGCTGACCATGTCACGGCAGCAGAACTGCAAAGCATCCAAAAATTCCATTGTTCTCTCTCCTCACTCGAAGTTTTATGAAATAAGGCTTTTCTCTTCCTGGATTTTGCACCATTGAATACAGGTCAATTCCAATATCCATGAATGTGATAAACAAATGAGACTTCTATGGTCTGTAAGAATAGCTGAGCTAAACCATCTTTGCTTTATGCTCCTTTAAAACTGAATAAAACTCAATACTACATGTGCAAGTGTTGACTGTAGAAAAAGAAGGAAAAGCATCTCCAATAACAAGAACAGATCTCTCTTACCTTTTCTCCTACAGTATTAAACAAGTAATATGGAAGCAAAATGTTGCCATCAGCAACAGGGAGATGGTAGCAACAGTAGCAAAAAAAAAAAAAAAAAAGCTAAATCTCTTAGAGCAATGACTGTACAGGATGGACTCAAATGTTGTAAAACTACTACTGACACAAGAGAGAAGGTGGTTTTGTTTCATTTGTTTTTTAAAGTAGCAATTCTGTCTTAGTCCTGTAATTGAAACAATGGAGATTAAAAATAAACTCAGTGTGAAGCTTCAGTAGGTTGGCTCTCACTGAACAGAAACATTAAAATATTTCTGCTATAAAATGCCATCAATCTCACTTGCACTCGGCATTCATGAAAGGCATGTTTTCCCAAATGAGCCCAACGGAGCAGTACAGCTACAGATCTGCCGTAGCCATCAGTTCCCACTGCCAGATGGAGGTACAAGCCAGTCTGTCCATTACCCTCCCGCGTGCCGTAACGCAGTGACAAGAGAATTGAGTCTCCTAATTTGTGAACTGTCAAAATGGTGAGGTGCCAAGTCGGGGTTTATAATTGATTTTTAAAAAGCAAATCCTGAGAAGACTGGAAACAACTAGAATAATAGTAAGAAATCCAGGTATGGATGCATTTCTGCATGATCTGCTCTAGTTTTCTCCTGCTCTGGCAGGGAGGTTGGACTCTATGATCTTCAGAGGTCCCGTCCAACCTCTACCATTCTGTGATTCTGCAATGCTGTTACTTCAGAGTATTTCCAAAAGTGCATTAATTAGAAGCAACTTAGTTCAGAGCTGGTGCCTTTTCAGTTGATCAATAAATATACACTAGTTGTAGTTAACTTTCAATAGAGAAATATAGCTCAAGGACATGTTTAAGAGGGACTCTGACTGGCATTACTCTCCTGCTGTAATTATACAGCTGCATATTGAACACTATCATCTTCCAACTGGGTATTTTTGGGGGCTAGTGTAACAGTGGCTTTGGGACTCAAGCCACCTGGAGTGTAATTATATCACAAGAACAAAGTAAGGAAATATCCATATAAATACAAGCCTTGACTCTAGTTAAGAGTTTAATTTGGTCTGTAAATATCTGTAACATCACCTTTGCAATATAGATGGGGTTTAAAGATAAATAAGTTACTTTAGCTTCCTTTTTTTTTTTTCAGTTGCCTGGATGCAACTCAGAAAACAGGAGTTTACCTGGTTGTAGTCTAAATCCTTCCACTACCTGAATTTCATCTTTCGAGGGCATGACACTGAACTGGTCACACAGATGCAGAAGGCAGCAATGGGCATTAGCAAGGCCCATCACCAACTAGAGAAACCAATGTGACACTTTGATGGTAGAGCTCCTCAGAAAAGAGCTTTTAAGAGCAATCCATCCCTCTGATAATATTCACAGGGATAAACCTTGGGGACACCAATGGAAATAGCATAGGGATGAAGTGATTGATCACAGAATCATTAAGGTTGGAAATGACCTTCCAGATCATCAAGTCCAACTGTCTACTAAATATTCTCATGACCACTAAACCATGTCCTGAAGTGCCTCATCTAGACATTTTTTGAACCCCTCCAGGGATGGTGGTTCCACCTCCTCCTTGGGCAGCCTGTTCCAAGGCCTCACCACTCTCTCAGCAAAGAAATTTTTCCTCATATCCAATCACTCGATTCCCATAATCACTTACGGGAATCTCTCTTCTGAAGCCTAAAAGAAGCTGAAAGAAAAGCAACTAAGTGGAAAGTGCTTTTGGGGGGATCTGCCCCCTCCTCTCTCCACTACACAAAGGATGTTAGAACTGGAGCCTGGAAAGCAAGCATTTGGGGAGCTATAAATCAAAGCAGGCACAAGCTGAGGTCTGTTCCTTGAGGCAGGTGAGCATAGTTCAGATGCAATCTTCCTCTTCCTTCCCCTGTCTACAGAGTTTTCCCTACTCAAAAACGTCAATCATTCATTTTAAAGGAGAGAAAAAAGAGGTCTGAAATGATTCTTTAGACAACTCTGCAAGAAGAGTAGAGGGAGAGAATCAACCCAGAATACAAAAGGGAAACAATTCAAGAGACAGGAAGCACACAAGTATTAATCAGCAGCTAGAGTCCTGCCACTTCTGGATACTGAGGTATTCATTTGCTACTAAGAGCCTATCTCAGACAGCAAAGCTCCCCTTTATCAAGCCCTGGGCCATAAACACCAATCATAGATCATCACAGAATCATTAAGGTTGGAAATGACCTTCAAGATCATCAAGTCCAACTGTCTACCCAACATTAAGATGAAATGTGAAAATATATGTAAATATTTAAAAGCTTATTCAAGGCTGTAACTGCTGTCCTTTTGTGTTTGTAGAATCATAGAATCATTAAGGCTGGAAAGGACCTCCAAGATCATCAAGTCCAACTGTCTACTAAACATTATCAGGACCACTAAGCCATGTCCTGAAGTGCCACATCTGGATGTTTTTTGAACCCCTGCAGGGATGGTGATTCCACCCCCTCCCTGGGCAGCCTGTTCCAAGGCCTCACCACTCTCTCAGCAAAGAAATTTTTCCTAATGTCCAACTTAAACCTCCCCTGGCACAACTTAAGCCCATTTCCTCTTGTCCTATCACCAGTCACCTGGGAGAAGAGACCAACACCCACCTCACTACAACATCCTAGAATGCCCTGGGTTTGGAATGGACATCCAAAGATCATCTACACTGTGCAATCCATCTGTCCTATCTTATTCACTTGTTTGGAATTGAACTGTGGTATTCTTCTGCTGGTGTGCCAAGAATACAACCCAAGCCTCCCCACAGATGGGGCAGGATGAGTTAAAGCTGGGGAAGTTTCAGCTACACAGCCACCAAAGGAGCACCACAAAGGGAGACAATTGGTGCTTCTAGAGAACCTGCAGACTCAGTGCAACTATGCCTGTCCTCATGGTTCCTCTCTAGGGAGCCACGCACACGTGACCGCCTGAAGGGGAACATGGTTTGCACTGATTTTTTTTAAACAATATATTAATTGGCATTCTGAACTGAGAACAGAACTTTTTCACTTTTCAGAAAAAAAAAAAAAAATCACAATAAGACATTTTAATAACTCAAATCCCTTTCCATCACCAAAATCCCAGGCAGTTTCAGTCTTGATGAATTAACATCTTCCCTGTGACAGGCATTTAATTCAGAGGTCCCAAAACCATTTTGAGAGGTTTCTTTTCCTACACAATGTTATGTCTACAAGCCCATGCACGTAGGGGCATACAGTGTGGGAGCTGGATAATTTTATCTGCTGCCAGTTAGGAAAGAGAGATTTGAAATTGATGTTTAAGTGAGAAATAAAATAAAAATTGCAGGCAGAAGTACAGTATTTCAGCTCGAGAGCCTCTGACGAGTCCTGAAGGACAACTTTCAGCAATTGCTCATCCTGCACGCTCCTCTCCGATCTGAGAAGGAAAGCAGTTTCAGAAAAGCTCTTGGGGACTCAGGAAAGGACACATTTGCTGTCATCAAATGCCTCAGTAGCAGCCTAGCAAAAGACGTGGTCTGTAGTGAAACCCATCTCCAGAAGGTGTCCTTGCAGAATCACTGCACATTTTAAAGCACTAATTCCCACAGGTTTGGTGCTGTTTGTTTTGGTTTAATTTGTACACCCCTAATTTATTTTTTTTCCCAAGGATCCCTGGAACCTGCATTTAAAATTTAGGCCAAGTAACAATTCCATTTGGACTTTTTGGTTTGGTTTTTCCTTCTGCAGAGCATATACTGGGGACTGCTGCATCAGGTGGAGGCTATGTAGCTGTGAAGTGGAATTCCACAGTCAGCTCCCCATCCTTGGTCTGCATCACCCAGCATAGGGATCTACTATGGTCCTCCTCAGCACTACTCACCATGTCCTTCTCTGGGCCAGCTCACTTCCATTTTCCACTGGGTGGACAAAGTCATACAGCCTCAGAACCCCAGCTGGTCTACGCCTTTGTGTAGCGTTAAAACAAAGATGTTGTACCAAAGAGCCACACAAACACTGAGAACTGAGCAAACTCTACTGCTTTAATTCAATTTATTTTTTTCCCTAGCACATCTATTATCTCAGATATTGGTCCCCTTTTCTGCATTAGCATAGAAGCAGAATGTATTTTATGAACAGTATAGTCAATACAGAGCACTGGAACAGGCTTCCCAGAGAAGCTGTGGACTCTCCTTCTCTAGAGACTTTCCAAACCCACCTGGATCTGCTCCTGTGCGGCCTGCCCTGGGTGATCCTGCTCTGGTAGAAGAGTTGGACTAGATGACGTCCAGAGGTCCCTTCCAACCCCTACCATTCTATGATTCTATGAATACCTAGAAAAGTTACTCCCTGAGCCCTTCAGCAGTTATTTCCCACACTCTATACAGAATGTGTTGGGCATAAAGCAAAATAAAAGCAGGGAGAAGTAGGGACAAAGCTTGGCTGGTTTGCTCATGTGTCTCTACACACAGAGAGCACAGCTAGAAGGGGTCACAAGCACCTGGCAAAGCACAGAGCAAACTGGTTTTTTTTATCAGGGAGCACTAAAACCATCCCTAAAGAAAGCTCCCTGAGAATCATTCCCAGGTGCCCATAAGAAGCAGAAGCAATGGGGGAAGGTGTGCAGGTGCATGCTACAGAAGTTAGATATCTCTGCAACCACTGATCAGTGCAGAGCTGTTACTTGACCTGGTTCACAGCATCTGTCCCTCACAGGCAATGGAAAAATAGTAACATAGAATCAATCACAGAATTATAGAATGCCCCAGGTTGTCCAGTCCCATTGCAGCTTTACAGAATCACAAAGTTTCCTAGATTGGAAAAGACCTTTAAGATCCTGTGTGACCTTATCTAGGTGATTCTGCCCTGGCAGGGGGGTTGGACTCAATCTTTCGAGGTTCCTTCCAACCCCTAACATCTTGTGATTATGTGGTGATTATGTGGATTCCTTCCCTCTTTAAGAGGGACTTGAGCCTTAACTGAATGTGGTGAAGGTTTGTGCATGTTTACCTGCCCTAACTTGCAGGAGGTACAACCTTGGGCAATGGATATTTTATATGCTGACCTAAAGAAGAAATTCCTTCTGGACAAGGATCACAGGAGAATGAGTTTCTGCTCGCAGACATGTATCAGGGAACATACTGGGCTGGGACTTTGTATGTGAAGGAACAGTGCTGAAGTCTGGCTAGACACATCAAAGCTTTTCATTAGTGCTTTCTGATAAGATTATAAATATTCTGTATAATTATCATTAGCTAGAGTGGCCAAAAGCATGAAGTAGCAAAAAGTACAAATTCATTATAAAAATTGTGCAGAATACACATGAAAGGGGAATGCAGAGAATGGAAAATAGAGCTAAGGAAGTTAATCAATTTCTTAAAAAAAAAAAAACAAAAACAAAAACAACAACCTTTTAATAACTCCAAAATACACCTCACAAAACACACACCACAGCATGGACCAGTTGGCCCATTGCCACCTTCTACTTCAATGGAAATGAGATCCATCAGCTCAGCAAGTACCACCAGTGAACAAAGGCCCCACTGCCAGGATTTGTTGGCACCGGCACCATTCCCACGCATTGCCCCACATCCCCTCTGAAGAGCAGGGTTGTGGATGACACGTTTAGTCCAAGTGTCCCTGCCTGGCACCAGCACCCGCAGCTTTGTCCTCTTCCCCTCCCCGTTTCCTCCTGGGTCTTTTGGAGGCCTGAGCTGTCTGAACCATCCAGGGGGTTCCCTCGCACGCTGAGCCGACCTCATTGTGCTCTGCCCCAGTGAGCACAACTAATAACCACAGCTTGCCTCCTCTAATTGAGGCTCTGAATAACCCACAGCAAGCACCAACCCCTCCAACAAAGGCAGAGCAACCCTCTCCGCAGAGCAAAGCTGCCACTCACACAGGTCCATGATGGTATTTCACAAAAGCTGGTCTATTTGCATGGAAAGCAGCTATCACACACCAAAAAAAAAACCCAACCCAAAACAACCAGCTACAAGCAAACGGTGGCCAACTTGAATTCCAGGGAAGTCCCCATGGCAGAGAGCTTGTCTAGCTTTCTGTGCCACCACACTTGCTGAATGCCAGCAGCTTGGCTGAATTATTTTGTCCTGCAACAGGGTTTTCTGAGCAGCCGTGGAAGCTCAGAGGAATGACATACATGCCGGTGATGAAAATTTACTGCGGACCAGAGGGTGTTTTTCAGCTCAGAATACAAAACAGATCAGCTTTCCTGCAGGCACTGGTAGGAAAAAGACTAATTAGTGCTAAGCATGGAGATAGGTCAACTCTTCTTGCTTAGTTATTCATTAAAGTGAAATTAATCTGGATTTACATCAATGTAAACAAGCGCAGAACGTTGCTAGGTGTTTTGTTTTGCGAAGACCTGTCTGCTGCTGTCACTGATAGCAGAGAAACGAAACTAAAAGGGCAACATAGGACACCAGAAATGAAGCCCTATCCCTAATGACCGTGGCCTGCTTATGAAATAGTGACATGTCCCGTTACGGCTGTTAGCCCCCAAAACTCTGAGGATGCGGAGGTATTCAGGTGATTTGAGATTAATTGAGATAAGGCTCACACAGTTATTGGGGAGCAAAGGATGGAGGCATAAAAAGGCAGCATGCCTCAAGTTCCCTATGAGGAGAGGTCAAAGACAGCCTTTGCTTGGTTAACAGGGAGAAACGCGTATATATGATAGACCATATTCTTGGTTTTTGCCATGAGGTTCCAGAGCTGCTGTATTTCACTGGGCTTTTCATCCCAGCAACATCTCAGATTAGGCTTCGCAGTTGACTCTACAAAAACCTAAATCCACACAGAAGATGACACCATGAAGGATGTGATGTGCATAAGGACTACTTACAAACCTGGTATTTGTGCTGCTAAAGTAAACATGATGACAGCATTCAGGACTAGCTGAAGGAACCCCCAACTCATGCCCCAGATAGTGCAGAGTGGCCCAATGCTTCCACACTCAAACATCCCATCTCCTCTACAATGGTCAACACTTCCATATTTCTATACAAACCCAACTTGTTCCCTGGCCAGGAAGGTAGGGCCAAACTATTCTCCCCACTCCCACCCAGCCAAAACCATGATCCCATTCCCACTGCCTATTAGGGAAAGGCTCCTGGCCTGGGACTCTGCTGTTCCCTGAACTATGGTGGGTCATTGCTTAGCATGAGCTCATTAGCACAGAGTGAACCCATCCCACCAAGAGTCCCATGGGCTATGGTGGGACAGTGTCAGGGACCAGGCCTTCTACTGGCAGTGGTGTAGCTTCTGAGGGCCTGTCTTAATAGAGCACACCCCTCTGGGTTGCATTTCTCCTTGCTCCACTGTGCATGCCCATGTAAGTGTCAGACTCTCCATCACTACTCCTCAGTACAGTCATCCACAGAGAAGGATCCCTTATTTGCAGTGATTGCCTCAATCCCAGAGCTCACTCTGAGCTATCTAGAATGAGCAGGGATGTGGTCAAGTTACTCCAACACAAAGAAGACAAATATATGTTAAGTCCTCGTGTACCAGTGGTAGCTACTACTGGTAGCTAAAGCTTCATCAGGACATTGCCTTAAGCTACTAGTGGTAGCTGTCCTGGAAGACAAGAGGTGACACAGGCAGAATGCCTTTCAGATGACAGTGTTTCTATCCTACAAAGGCACTTGAGCCCTACATGGGCACTTCTTTGGGCAGGACCTGCTTTTATACAACATACAGTGCTACAGAAAGAGGGCATTTTTCTATAAGAAGTAAGAGAATGCAGGACTGAGTCCTTTCAAAGTTAGACTTGATCCATCTTGGATCATTTCTTTCCTAGCCATTCACTAGCCATCGCATCATTAGCTTCACAGCAGAACTCTCTATCTTTATAATGACCAGTCTCAAAGCCAGTTCCTCTTGAACTGTTCTATCACTACCTCTCTGGGAAGCAGACAAGTCAGGGGGAGGAAAATGGACCCAGCACTCCTGATGGGAAAGTGAGAGCTTGCTCTCTGCAGTGATCAACAGCATGACCGTATGCCTCTCTTTCCCTGTTAAGTGTTAGATATGTGGCATTGTTTTCTGTGCCTATAACTGACTCAGGATTAGTTACTGAGAAATATCTTGGCAGCCCTCCAGGCCACCACACAAGAAAACCACTCTATTGCCTTGCGGACAAACAAAGTCTTCAATTTGTCTCTAATAATCTCCATTAGAGCACAGTTTGCCTTCTAATCAAATGAGACATTTTCTGGTTTTAACTTCATCTCATCTTCTACCCAGGCCAGGGCCAAGATGCTGCAAACAACCCTATACATATAGACACTAAATGTCCCTCTCACCAGGTTCTGAAAGCTCAGAGTCTGAGAAAAGCAGGGTCTGGCAGTTCTTCTGACAGAAGAAAGCCTAAAATTAATATATTTGTAATCTCTCAACAAAAAGCTTTTTTTCAGCTCACTCTGACAGATTCACAGAATTTAGAGTTACAGAAAACTATGACCAGCATTAGGGCCTCTTGCACAGGACATCAGACACCTTTTGTCCCGCAGATACCTGCTCATTTCAAAATGAATCTCTCCTTTCTCAGAAGAAAATGCTGTTAAAGGCAGCAGTTTGAGGCTGAGCTGAAAAAGACCACATCTCTTACAATGGCATCAGCCTGCATTTTAAAGAAGCCAGAGGATCACACGCTACCATCACCCTTGGTGATCTTGTTCCAGTGATTAATTTAACCTTGCAGTCAGAAAAAAAATTAATCTTATAAGCCCCTTGAGAAGCCACCTTTAGTTTCCACTTTTCTCTTGCTGGAGGGATTCAGACAATCCATGTCAGACTATCAGCACTATTTTTCATAGTGTTTAGAGTCTGTTTTATCTGACAGAGATGATGGTCTGTAAGTGTAACAAGTTCTAACACAGCTGACAAACCCACTGTTTTCATGTTTCCATACTTCTCCAAAGGCATGATGGGCACCTGTGGTCATATATCCTCATATATTATTCCACAAGTAGCTTGGGAATTTTGATCATTAGCAATATTAGTGTTTAATGGGGCATCAATTTTCTAAGTCAGTGCAAGGTCATTTATAACTCCAAATAAAAAGAGTAATTTTAAACATAAGGTTCAGGTGCAGCCCAAAGCAAACAGTGATACACTAAACAGACTGGCAGTCTTATTCTAAGGAAAGTATATTTTAAACTGTTTCTTCAGACTAGGATAAATAAAAACCCCACAATGTCCATTCTTTTAATCAGAATATGTCACTGAGATCATGTTTCTACAAATATAATAAAGATGACAGGAGGATTGAACTCGATGATCTCTAGAGGTCCCTTCCAACCCCTAACTTCTATGAGAAGCTCCAGAGAGACTATTCAGTCCTTTTAGTAGACATCGAGAACATAAAGAGAGAATGGCAGCATTATCTATGGACAGTGAAGTTCTTCTGATGAAAGGCCAGGTTCATCCCTGGTGAGAAACAAGTCTGGAATCATGAAGCAGATTCACACGTGCTGTAACTACTGAACAAGAATCAGTTTGGACCTATACACGCAGAATAGAGACACAGGAGTACACTACAGGCACACCTTCTCTCCTGATTTGAGAGTAGGGCTGGACAAACAACTACTAAGGACAGGACAGTGTTTCAATGGATCTATGCTGGAAGCAGTACCAGCACCATGTCCACAGCACCATGACTCTCAACATCTTACACAAGTTTTCATCACAAAGTATCTGTCCAAACAAACATAAAGCTGCACGTGCAGATCCAATCTATTATATGCATTAACTAATTTATACATGGAGATAAACTGCTAAATGTAATTGCTTTTGAATGAATGTTGCTGCAGTGTACCTTACCAGAATCATTTCCTGAGAGGGCCCATTTTAACTAAAAGTATCCACCTCCAACAGTTAGATTTCACCTCTTTACGCTTCACCTTCATTGAAAAGAGTGGCCATAGCAGAACTAGTGTACCATCAAGGAGGGTTAAATGCTGCCAGGTAGAATAGTAAAGGAGTAAGGACTGTCTTCTATTTTCCTCCTTGAAAGATAACATTAAACACTTCATGCTATCACCCTAGCACAGTTCCTCCTCAGCTACACACCCAAATGTGTAGGAAAAAAATCAAACTTAGCTTCCAGCCCGACATTTTAGATGGAAGGTGACATGAAAAGCTCAGCCTAACAGCAGGAAAACATCCAGATGCTGTTTTCTCTTCACTGACTTCAGCTGCTTTTTAATAGGTCCTACCAATCCTAGGAAAAATCATCCCTGATGTGTAAAAAAAAAAAAAAAAAAAAACCAAACCAGCCCCAAACCAACACCAAAAACATAACAGAAAATACAGAAGTTACTATACAATTATATATACACCATAGCTCTATGTCTACACTCTCCACTTTCCCATCCAAAATTGTATAATTAAACATCTACTGATTTCCTGAAAACTCAGTCTGTACAATTCTGAAATTAGGACACTCCACTCCCCCCGTGGGAGCACAGATCCACCCAGCAAGAATAGCATGTTTAGCCACCCCTGTGGTTTCCACTCCCTACATTTTATTTGCATTTACTGAAAGAAAGCATACATATACATTTAAAAAAAAAAAATAGTGGATGCTATAAAAAGAACAGAGTGCAGAAGAGGAGGCTAATGTCAAGGTATGACTGTGGAGGATGCTTGAGGCCATGGTAGATACGGAGTTCCCCAAGAGTGACCACCAGGGAGGGCCCAATATCTATAATCAGATGATGAGCTAGCACCTTCCACTTAGCAATTTCATCAATACTTCATCTGCTGCTCGGTTTGAAATCATCCAACCACAGGCAGTGGCTTCCTGGGCAAAGCAGATGGGGGGGGGGGGGGGGG
>JANHGN010020499.1:20836-37660 GCA_024605025.1 Megaceryle maxima | reverse complement strand
GTGACTTGTTTGTGTTGATATTGCAAACAAAGCAATCGGGGGAGGGGCGGGGGGCAGCTATACTATGACAAGCATTCACACTCCTCTGCCTTTTACAGTGAATTCTACCACCTCCACCAGCCGAATTGGGACTAAGTCTCCATAGACCTTTACAGACTTGACTTTCCCTCTCCTAAACAGAAGTGCATGTCCAAATCAAAGGAGAGCAGAGGAAATCTTTAATTTACAAGTGCACCTAACCAGGGCAGGTGATTGTCTACCCTCCATTTATACCCTATGCTGAAAGATACCATGAGATTTTTATGGGAATCACCACATAAAGCATAAAAAAAACCAAAACAAAACCAACTCACAAAAAAACAACACACATAGACACAAAAAACCCTCAAACAAACAAAAAGCCAAACCACACACACACATAAAAAAACAAACAAACAAAAACAAAACAAACAAACAAAACCAAAAAAAAAACCCCACACCACACAACAACACAACACCAAAACCAAACCAGGCCTCGAACATTAAGTAGTGTCCTTTCAATCTGAGGTCAGTTAGGTCAATTTACAGGCTGTTAATGAAGAAGGAAGAAAACCCTGACTGCACAAGAGCTGTTGAAGTTTCAAACATTTTAGTTTTGGCAAGAACACATGGCAAGGGTTTTCTCCTCATTTCTCTGTTTTTCTTTGACAGAAAAGCCTGTAACTAATCCTGAAACCTCAGAGGTTTGTGCCTTGCCCTAGTCTCCTGCTGAGCATCTCCCCAGCTTCAGAGGTTATTCTTTCTGCTGAGCATTCCTTATCAGTCCATCAGAAAGCAAACACCAAGACAGACAGTGCTGCCTGAAGGATAAGTCCTCTCTTTTACCCCATCATTTGGACTCCACCAAAGCAGAGAAGAAAGCCTCCTCCTGACTGCAGCTGGAAAAGTATTGGGCTCCACAGTCTTATTTTGAAAGTGCTGAGCACCCACAGTTCCTACAAAATCAATGAGGGCTGCAGGCGGTGTTGAAAAACAAGCTACTAATAACTTTCAGCACATGACAATACGTTCCAGCTTTCTGCCTGTTCCTATTTTTGTATTTCTGTTTCATTCCAACACTATTTAGAAATGGCTCCCATAGTCACCATATTTCCCCTCTTTTTGTTCTCTAAACGGCACATTACTTTTTCATAAGATGCAATTTCTCCTGCCACTGAGACCCATACTTTCCCTCATTGTCTCAATGTTTCTTTCTAATGTCTGGGATTTGTTTTTTTTTTTTTGTCATGAGTCTAATCTTTGCCCTGCCTTTACAATTAGCTTCACTGTACATTGTTCACAGAAATTTCTTGTCTGAAATGCAAGAAATACTATTACAGGGTAGGGGAGATGCGATCATTCAGCTATATTCTGTGATTTTGGACAAGATGCTGTTGGCAGTCTAGAGATCCACTGCTTTATGGAAAGGGACTGTCCAAGTTTTATGATGCCACTATTTGTATGTAAATGTTAAAGAAACAAACTAGGCATAAGAAAGGAGAGCACAAAAGGTTTCATTGTTCTCATTCTATTATACTTCTACCTTCAGAGTCTTTTATTAAGGTTCCCAGCAATCTGTAGGAAGCTGCAGGTTTGGAGCAAACGCCTTTACTCAGCTGTATCAAAGAAGAGTAGAAATAACAGCCATTTCTGCCACAGACTTATTTCCAAAATTCTGTTGTTTGGGTGACTCTTGGATTCATACATTTGTTCCTTCAGCATAAAGGAGCAAGCAGGACATGGCTGCTGCAGGGCTTAATTTTCTCCTTCTCTGAAGGCAACATCTAAGGCATTGCTTTTTCCAAGATACAAGGGAAGAAAAATAATTCAACAAATCACTTTCCAAAAGCATAACAGAGATAACGTCCTTCTGGGGGGAGAAAAGCTACCTGGATGCAGGATCACAGAAATGTCAAGGTGTTGCCTGGAGGCACTGACAGACAGTGCATGTCTACATGAGGATGGTGGTAATCCTGCTCATGGCACCTACCAACGATTCCCAGCAATATGCTCCCAACCAGCCACAGTGTGTGCCCAAGGAGGGGACACTCTGTCATTACAGCTACACCCCTGAACAACCAGAAGCTAAGTCAGTAGTAAAGCGGCATAGTGAAAAGCCTATTTAAAGAAAATGGAAGAGAATCATGAAGAGATCCATCTGCAGTGGGGTATTTTTGTTACACAGGCCATTTATTTAAAGCAAGCAAGCTGTGCTGAAGCCTAGAAGTAGAGACTGAATGAGAAGAACCTGCTTAGCAATCCACTTTGTGCACACTTAAAGCAAAGGATAGCTGAGCAAAGGCTCACATTTATGATGGGAGCACATGGGAGGATTCTCCTCAGCTTTCTGAAGTCTAGTCTTTAGCTAATGTTCATCGAGCTGATGGGAACTTTCACTACCAAAGGACGCAATCCAGGTCTTCCTCCCACCCCTAGTTATTTGTTCTTACCCTGTGCAAGTTCCTTCCCTGGGACAACAAATGCCCATACGGCTGCATGGTGAGCTAAATCTGAGTAAAAACTAATCTGGGAAAGAAAACAAGAACATTTATTGGCTCCCTGCTGTAGTTCATGGTGAGGCCACATAAATGCCTGAGCTGGCAGATGGAAGAATGAAGTTAGGCAGAATAAGACTTTCTTTTTTAGCAGTAGGGCTGGATTTAACTGGTCATAAAACAGCACTGTTGCTAATCTCAGAATAAACCTATTCATTTTAGAGTCCCAAGCAAAAGAGGAAGTTATTTAGAATCACAGAATCATTTAGGTGGGAAAAGATCTTTAAGATCATAAAATATAACCATTAATCCAGCACAGACCACTAAACTGTGTCCCTCAGCACCACATTTACATGTCTTTTAAATACCTCCAGAGATGGTGACACCACCACCTTCTTGGGAAGCCTGTTCCAATTCTTGACAACCCTGTCTGTGAATAACTTTTTTCCTAGTATCCAATCTAAGCCTCCCCTGGCACAACTTGAGGGCATTTCCTCCTGTCCTGTCACTTGATACTTTCGAAAGGGGACCAATCCCCACCTCACTACAACCTCCTTTCAGATGGTTGCAGAGAGGTCTCTCCTGAGCCTCCTTTTCTCCAGGCTAAACAACCCCAGGTCCGTCAACCACTCCTCATAATACTTGTGCTCTGGACCCTTCACCAGCTTGATGCACTTCTTTGGACATGCAAAATTTAAAGGATAAAGAGATTTGACAGTGGTAGAATAAAGCTGTAGTCATGATCTAGGAAAACAGTCACTTCTGTACGATCTGTGAAGGAACTAAGGACCAAGTAGCAGCAAATGTGCACTCCCTGAGCTCAAGGATTTCTGCCTGCCAGACACCAGCTCTGGAAACATCTTGATCTATTCTGCTCATGACTGCCCTAAATGGAAAATCCAATCTGAGGTTTTGAGGTGTTTGATTTGAAAACAAAAAAATCATAGAACCATAAAATCATTTATGTTGGACAAGACCTTTAGGATCTAGCATTTAAGGCCTTTAAGAACCTAACACTGCCAAGAATGCTGTAAGAGAAAAAGAACATCTTTGCTGTGCTTCCTGAAGCCATAGTCCAAGTTACCAGGCTGTCCTTCAAACCATCCATCAGCATCAGAAATTTGTGTAGTGTAAGCTCATGACCCCTAAGCCCAGCAAATATTTTATCTCCTCCCAACCTAGCATCTAGGAAAAGGGATTTTGATTTTTTTTTTTTTTTTTTTTTTTTTTTTTCCTTTTCCAAGCAACAGGTAAATCAGTTGGAAATTCTGTCACAGCAAATCGCAGTTAGTCAGCAAAAGAGGTGATGAAGGGATGTGTGATTCTGTCACCTGTGTCATAAGAGATTTCTAGAAGTTGGATATGTTTCAAAGTTTGAGAAAACCACCACTGCAGCTGGAGGAGAAGAGCATCAAGCAGCAACAGGAGCTATCAGAAGTGAAATCAGCTGGGTCAAGCCCTAGTTGCAGCTTTTAAAAAAGCAGCAGTTGTCTGCTGAGCTTTTAGCAGACTTCCCAAAACATCTGGAATTGATTAGATTTTGAAGTGTGTATCAAAATATTAGTAGCTGAACTTAGCTTGGACATAATCTTAAGAAGCCAAATGTGGATTGCTGAACATACTGTGCTAATCAGACCTTAACCTGTCTTGTTAGACATCAGTTATCACTCCAAAACACCTCATCCTTCTCTGCATTCAGCATGAAGATGAGTGCCACATATTTTTCCAAGCAATAGGTGTACTTGTGACATGCCCTAAATTCTGCCAGATGACAAGAAGCTATGTTCAACATTGGTAAGATGTCTCCACAAACCATCACAACAATGGAAGAGCTCTTGCAGTAAGACTTGGAGCAACTGCTAAGCTGAGCTTTTGAAGAACCCAAATCACAGAATCATAGAATTGTTTTGACTGGAAGAGACCTTCAAGATCATCAAGTCCAACCTTATTCCTAGCCCTATCAAAACCACTAAACCATGTCCTTAAACACAACATCTACCCAGCTCTTAAACACCTCTAAAGATGTTGACTCCACCACCTCCCTGGGCAGTCTGTTCCAATGCCTGACAACCCTTTCAGTAAAGAAATTCTTCCTAATATTCAGCCTGAACCTCTCTTAGTTCAACTTCAGGCCATTTCCTCTTGTTCTATCACTTGTCACTAGGGAGAACAGACCAACTCCTGCCTCGCTACAACTTCCCTTCACGTAGTTGTATAGAGCAATAAGGTCTCCCCTCAGCCTTCTTAAGGCTAAACAGACCCAGATCCTTCAGCCTTTCCTTGTAAGAGACATGCTCCAAACCCTTTAGTAGCTTAGTAGCCTGCACCTCAACATCCTTCTTGTAGAGAGGGGCCCAAAACTGGACACAGTTGTCATACTCTTAACTATGGAAGTAAAACCAGTCCAGAAATTCTACTTAACAAACTAAGAGAATTAAAACTACTACCACAACTGAGTTAATTAAAAATACTTTAAGATTCTTGCTCCTTCCAGCTCATTGAGTCTCACCTCCTTTCCTATTCCATGATGTCCAATGCAAAGCTATCTAGAAATGAATGCTTTTACAGCAAAAACTCAGAGCTCAACAGGAAGTCTAAAATGGAGGTCAACAGTTAGGCAAATAGGGCTGGGTGCTGATATGTTCTGATATTTCAGTACTCATGTGAGATTTGACTATATTGATAAGTCTTTCAGGAACTGTCACAGATATGGTAATTCAGATGCCTACCCTTTGTCACAGTCACTGTGCATGAGATATTTTTAATATTGAAGGTCATGAAGAAACAGCTTGCTGTTCCTCTGTGAACAAATCCTGAACCTAAGCAAAGCTCACTTCAAAAAAAAAAACATCTCTGAAGCTTTTAGACTATTATTTCGAATGGAGTTCAAGGTGTTGCTTTGAAGGCTGGAAGCCCTTTTGCATCAGAAACAGAACAGAGGTAGCATAAGACACATTTTATGCGCTGCATACACAACCCAAAGTCCACAAAGACATGTACAAATAAAAAAAAAACCCCAAATGCTGTGACTCATCTGAACACGTGATAGCTTTTGATATTTTAGCACAAGCTGAAATCAATGAGAAAAGATTGGTACCAACCACTCACCAAACCATTTCAAATTGATCTCCTTGTGTTTGTAAAGCATTTGCAAATCATATGATGACATAGTCCTTTGGTCTTCCACACACTTGCAGAGGAACTCATCATGGCAAGGAGCTAAGCACGCCCACAGACAACTAAAAACCAGTTGTAGAAAGGAATACATTATAGATGAAAATGCCTACTGGACACAGACCAATGCTGAGCACAATAACCCTATAGTATTTCCTTAGAAAACATCTGCTTGTGGTTTTGCTATTACCAGGCATAGAAAGAAACACACAAATCTTAGCAGGGACTGCACCTCTAAAGCTAAATTTATTTTCAAGTTGGGAAATCTGATTTTTGCAGTAGAGCAGAGGCTTATTAATCACACACGCACGCCATGTACTCCAAGGGTGCCAAGTCACAAGCTTCTACTTTATGGAGCTAGTAAAAAGCTACAATATTTGAGAACGTCTTTGCTCAGTGTTGTATCTTATCACCTGCCTGGCTTCATGGTAACAGAATAAACTCAAATATTGCTGCCTTCAAAGCACTGCAATCAGTGTTTTTAAGAAACAATCGCCTCTGAGTGGATACAGGTGTTTTAGGTCACCACTTCAACATCAGAACTACCAGTTTCAAGCCAGGTTGAAAACTTTGTACGTGCACTAACTGATCAAACTGAGCTTTAAATTAAATCTGGGTTGGTAGCAAAGCAATTAGCTCTCTTTGACAAGCGTAAACCTACTATTTACCTACCAGAAGCAAGTGCTAGTATATTTTTAAATATTCCATAGCTGCCTGTTTTTATCTCTACAACATAAAAGCAGAAAACCTATTTAGGAAGCATGTAGCATCTGTGGAATTTTTAGCAGAATGTATCTCTCCTGCTTTCCTGTGAAAGCATCACCCATTTTTGCCTGCTAACTATAGTCCAGAATGTAATGGAGATGTTTGGCAAAAATATCTTCCACTGCCACAATGTCCCACTGAGCACACATGTTATTTTTCAATTCTGCTATGCTTCCTTCAAGATCAAATGAGAGCTAAAATGCTATTAATGTACTTAATGACATGTTCTTTAGCAGTAAATTCAGTCAAATATAGCAAGATGGAATAACTGAGTCTAGGACAGACGTCCAGCGAGACCTGAGACAAGTGATTCTGAACAGCTGCTGGCACAAAATCCAGTATCTTCAACACTTCATGACTGTTCACATTTCATTAGTACAGCAGTACAAGGACTGGAAGACTCATCATTGGTCAGTACAACCAAAAAAAACCCAAAACTTTTCTACCATTTCTACTCTTTGATTCATGTGTCCCCCCAGGAGCTCACAAAAGATTACGTCTATTAAAACCCCTCACTTGGCTGTGGCAATATATACTTCTGTCTTAGTGCATGAATTAGCAGCTTAGAACGTGCCCTTGTCACATTGTCCTCCCACCCAGTGGCTTGTATGTTCCTGCTTTATGCAGTGTCGTCATTAGAGATGCAGTAAGTTGACTACAACAGCTATTAAAGTTCTATCTTCTCAACATGTATAAGGTATAGCCCTTACAGTGAACTCCTTTACTGTTCCTACTGTGCTAACATGAAAAGAGGCACACACACAATAAAACACTTACTCCTGTTCTTCACCAGCCCTCTGCCACTCCCCAAACCAGTTCCACTTCACGCATTCAGATAACAGAAGTTATCCAAGTTGCGTTAATGCTTCTGCTGATGGTGCTGTCGCTGCCTCATCCTCCGCTGCAGCGGCTAGTTTCAGTAGCAGCAAGAATTTCATGTTTGTTTAGATCTGACCTAAATATCATGCCTATTAAAACACTTTGCATGCAAAACAATAAACTAAATAAATCAGTATGGCATGTCTTGTTCTACTGAATTAAATCTATGAAGAAAATACTTAGGGAAGACATATAACAGCCTTCCAAGCAGAAAAGACTGATATACAGAGGAACAGAATAAACTATTTTTGCTATTCAGTGAAAACAGGATAAAACTGGGGTCCAATTACAGCGAGAAGGACTGAGGCCGGACACTGAGGTGATGATATCCCTCATCAAGGTTGGAATAAAGCATCTAGGGATGTTAGCTCAGAGTCCCTGGATCAGAACAACACTGCCCAGGACCAGCTATGGCAGACCTATCTTCTATAACTGCTGCTTCTGCAGAAATGAGCCCATTGAACCTGTGATTGCTCCCTTAGTTGATAACCCCTCTTTCTATCCTGCATCCCCTTCTTCAAATCCACCTGGGTGCCGTGTACCTGGATACTCAATTCACCCTGTCACTATTAACATCCTCAGATCTCTGCCAGAGTTACACTTAATACGTGCACGTTACCCATGCACTGTTTGTTCAGCTAATTCCCTCCTCTCTGCTGCCTTCCATAGCAATGTTAATTGATGGCTGTCAGACTCCCTTTGTCCTTACACCGAAACCAAACCATTCAGCGTACTTGTATTGAGTATGCATGGCAAAGTTTTGGTAGCAGAGGGGTCTACAAGGGTGGTGTCTGTAAGATGAAGCCAGAAGATTCCCCCATGTCTGATGGAGCCAGTGCCAGCTGGGTCCATGACAGATCAACCACTGGCCAAGGCCAAGCCCATCAGCAATGGTGATAGTACCTCTGTCATAACTTAATTAGGAAGAGGAAAAAAAGTGCTGCACAACAGCATCTGCAAGAGGGGAGTGAGAATATGTGAGAGAAACAACTCTCTCCTGGTCCAGGCACCAGAGCAGAGATTCTCCTGCAGCCCATGAAGACGACCATGGTGAGGCAGGCTGTTCCCCTACAGCCCATGGAAGTTAATGGTGGAACAGATATCCACCTGCAGTCTGTGGAGGACCCCATGCTGGAGCAGGTGGATGCCTGAAGGAGGCTGTGACTCAGTGGAAAGCCTATGCTGGAGCTTGCTACTGGGAAAAACCTGTGAATCCATGAAGAGAGAAGCCCACACTGGAACTGGTTTGCTGGCAGGACTTGTGATCATGTGAGGGAGCCACACTAGAGCAGTCTGTTGCTGAAGGACTGCATCTCATGGAAGGGGCCCACCCTGGAGCAGTTTGTGGAGGACTGTCTCCTATGGGTGAGACACCCCATGTTAGAGCAGAACAGTATGAGGAGAAAGGAGCAGCAGAGGCAACGTGTCATGAACTAAGCACAACCCCCATTGCCATTGCCCTGTGCTGCTGATAGGGAGGAGGTAGAGAAATTGGGAGTAAAGTTAAGCCCAGGAAGACTGGAGGGGTGAGGCGAAGGCATTTTTAAGAATTAGTTTTTATTGCTCATTACTTTACTCTGGTTTCTTTGGTAATAAATTAAACTAGTTTCCCCAAGTTGAGTCTGTTTTGCCTGTGACAGTAATTGGTGACTGATATCTCCTCATCCTTATCTCAACCCACAAGCCTTTTGTCATATTTCCTTTCCTCTGTCTAGCTGAGGAGGGAGAGTGATACAGCAGCCCTGGTGTCCAATTCAGGTTAACCCACCACAAGCGTGTCTTACCCTTAAAAGTTCCCTGTATCTCATAAAATGAAACCATTCCCTTTCACTTACCCTTTTAGAGGCTTTATGTCTCCTCACTGAACCCACTATTGCAGGTAGAAGCAAAGCCCTTGGAGATAGACTGCTATCACATTCAGGATGAAGGACTCTCCCAATGATAAATGATTTTTTGAGGTGACAAACACCAAGCCAGACAAAATACTGAAAACTCTTGCTTTAGAAAAGGAAAGTAATAGAATTTCAAAGGAAGATCACTTTTTTGGAGTTCAGTAGCTGCAATAGGCAGTTGGTTGAGTCAGTTAAGTGGGCTCACCAGGAGGGTTTATCCTTCTGTATTACAACCCCAGTTGTGTGTATGATTATGTAAGATTTTCAGAGAAAAAGACCAATCTTCTTCAGTCTGCACAGTTTACAGTACATGTCCACCATGACCTCCACTTGTATTTGGATTACACTATCCTTACCTATTTTTAGTCAGGCTGTAAAAAAGTAGCCACACCTTGATACTGCTGAGCAATGTCAACTGGTTTATGCCTGCTTCTGGAAGCCACGCTTTAAGAAGCATACATAAGTCCTCCTGAGCATTATGTTAACACATTTTTCTCTTGCAACTGGAGGTCACAGAGAGCAATAAAAGAGCTTCACCACACAAGCTACAAGATTTGCCAACCTACAGACCTGGATAACCATACAACATAATAATACATCTCAGCATCACACAGGGAGTCAGCTGTTGTCTCTCAAGTTCAGACCTACAAACTAGAGCAGCATCTCATGGTTTTGACCCAAAGAACCGACAGTAACCACAACACACACTGCAAAAACCAGCAAAACCAGGTAACTTTTATGTAATCAGTAAGAAGAGTGTTCTATAAGTGAAGAAGAAAGGGCTACATGATTGCTGTTCCCATCAAAGTGCTGGGAGATATCAGCCGTAATGCCATTATGGAAATTCACAGTTCACATTTTCAGTGTGAATTTCACACAGTTCTCCATTAAAAGCCATTCAAAACATCACCAAGGTTTATGTACTTGGTAGCTGGAGCACTACTGAAGACCAGTTGTCAGCAGAGTTGGAATGCCGGAAGCCAGAAGAGTACAAGTATCCTTTTGGTTCCTAAAGGATCATTCTCAGCACTGTCCAGAGCGCTCTTTTCACTGTACAATGCCAGAAAGTAAAAAGGGGAAAAAAAACCCAAACCAGTTCATATACAAAATAACCCAAAATCTGGGTATAAATAATATGTCACTCTTCGTATTCAGTAGTCCAAAACATTATAAAGTAATTGAACTATATCAGAACCAAAAGGGAAATCACATTTTGCTCTCTAGTTGACCACCAGAAGCTGACCTATAGTTAATACTGATTTAGGCAGAAGAACCCAGAAGTGATCACTTTATCACCTTCCAAGTAGTGAAATGACTTCTTACAGAGTGGAATACACTAAAACAAAGAATTATCATCACAGAATTCTAATCATGCAAGAAAATAATCTCAGCCTTTCATACCTATATCCTAACTGAAACCATTGTAATTCTGATTGTGTAGAAGAACTGGGAGCTCTACTTACTTTCACAGAGACGTCTTCTCAGCTTCCCTCGAATTTTATCGATGGCATTGTAATCAGAGACATGAAACACGTGAGCAGACTTGGGTTCTGAAGCAATCTCATCAAGTTCCTCTTTTAAGGCTTCACCAACACCCACGGCAAAGATCCTGATCCCAGCCCGATGGGCTGCAGTGGCTGGATCCAAGACGTAATCTTGGCTCCTTCCATCAGTCAAAAGGATAGCCACTTTTTTAACAGTTTGATCACTAAGTCTCCCACCAGCTTCTCTGGAAAAACTGTAGGTGGTGATGTACCTGAGAGCATCTCCAGTGTTAGTATTACCCCCGTAATACTTAATTTTTCGTGCAGCCTCTTTGATTTCCTCACGGGTTTTGTACTTTCCCAGGTCGAACTCTGTGGTTGGACGATCACTGTATCGTACCACACCTACACGGGTTTTGTCTGGGCCGATCTCAAAAGTTTCCACCAAATTAGACACCCACTGCCGAACTTTCTCAAAATTTTCTTTTCCGACGCTGGAGGAGGCATCCAAGATGAAGACAAGGTCATAGTGAACATTCTTGCAACCTGCAGGAGTGGCAGAAAATATTGCTAAGGGAAGATGAAGGAGGAGTAGCAGACATACCAAATGTTCCTTAGGCATGGCTCCCTAGTGAGCCATTTGGAGAAGGTAGAATACCCTCCCCCTATCCTGCAGGGAAAGTGCAGATACTCAGCCTTTCTTCCTTATGATTCACCTTATCTGCTTCAGAACATCTACAGATCAGCAGCGCACAATTTGCTTTGAAATGCAAACCCTTTCTCTTCCTGCACTAACTGCCTCTGATCAATTCTTTCACCTACACCATCTGCATGCATATGAAGCTATTTTTCCCCAAACTTCATTGCAGTGCCTCTGCTCAGGCAATGCTCTGCAATGACCTTGGCAAATCAAGAGACCTGTCCTGCCCTCGCCTATGCCAATCCTGACCCTGAAGAGTGAAGCTTTCATGTTCTCTCTTGCATTAACATCATGATTTATTTATACTTACTTAGAAGCAGATCTTTTGCTCAGCATGATATGTTGGGGAAGCAAGCTTATAACAAGATTATTTTGATTTTGAAGTGCTCTGCCATTGACTATCAACTAAAGGATGATTCACTGAACACTGGGATGGCTTCCTTGACAACAAAGGACAGTCGCTTTGTAAGGGAAAAATTTACTTATCCTCACAACCATCCTTTTGCCTCCAGCTATGATATTTGTAATCTCACGCCTGTGTAATCCCAAAAGGAAAATGTATTTTAAGTGCAGCTTGCTTGCCCTATGAAGCCAGACTGATCATCTTGTCAGCCATCAGACAAGAAAGCAGATCTCCCAGGAGATATTTTCTAGCTGTTTCTGAATGTATGCAAACCAGGAGGCAATGGATTCACAAAGGTCCCACGGATGCCAAAGATGTACCAACATAACGCCCCAGCTGGACAAAATGTATAGATATACATATGTTTACTTAATTCACTATTATAGACTATAGTCCCCAACAAATCCTGAGTTTCAAGATTGAAAGCTGCTCTACAAAGTCAGTTTGTCTATAATCACAACCACCAACTATCATCTATGCAGTAGTTCTTTTCTCACAAACTACAACTGCTTGTTTGAACGAATAGTAAAAATCTCATTTGATCGATGATGTGGAGAATAAAGCACATTAAAAAAAAATTATAAAAGACAGAAAGCTGGTCCATACCAGTGCCTGTGCCACTTATTTCTCTCAGAGTAACAGAGATTTTCTACTTCCCACTGAACTGGAGATGTTCTGTTGGGCCCCTAGCCTGTTGGCAGTTGCTTTTAAATCCTACTGCTTTACCAGGATTTGAGCTGGTAGCCCACATCTACCCACACCCACTGAGGGCAGATCTGTTCTGTTGACCCCTATTTCACTGCAGGACCTCCAACTGGTCCCACCACAAGCATGTTAATAGTCTCCTCTGGGCTGTGACCTGGACTGACCAACCCACATCCCTTGGATGGAAAATCTGAGTGTATTTGTGAAAATACCTAACTCCAGGGTATGCCCACCAAGGACAATTTAGCTCTCCAAGCATTAACAAGTGACATTCCCACTGTATGGTTTGTAGGTTTTCACTCACATCAGACTAGTTCTAGCCAGGTCCCAGCAACTAAATGTCCATCAGAGACCAAGATCCATTACATGTGCATCTGAAGCTCATCTTGCAGTTCACTTTCATCAGAAATCAATCCAGGACTGTTCCATGATATGAGTGAAAGCTCAGTAAGTGGAGATGCTTAGAAGAATCACTGTGAAAATTTCAAATCCTTGTCTGGGCCCTGAGAGCAAATCCCTTCTTCAGGGTTTGGCTGACAAAAGGTGAGCTCCTCAGAAAGCTCTCCTGGAAACATTTAAGAAAGACATATTTCTTCTTCCCCGGGAAGCTGTTTTTAAGGTGATGCTCTCACCTTTGTTCCTTGCCTGAGCCATGCACTGACTTTCTGGCTTTGCTTCAGACTCATCTCATCTCTGTGGATTTGTCTGAAGAGTGGCTGACCCTGGCTGATGTCTTTGGACCTGAACAACCCATCCATACGGGATCATGTTGGAAACAACCTGTCCATGGGGGATCATTTTCTGTGATGGCATTTTGTCAGTGAGGAAATGCTCATCTCTAACCACAGAGCAAGAAAGGTCTGGCTAGAAAAACCTCTCTCAAAGGTAATCAAGAGTGTGGAGATGACAGTATATATAATTTTATATTATGGGATGTAAGCTATATTACATCTGTGTGTATCAGCTAGACTGCCAAGTGTAGTTCTGATTGATTTTTGCAGACTATAAAGGATATAACAGTTAAAGGTAAGCAAGAAATCTCCACTTTCTCCCCCCTCCAAATTCATTATATCAATCTAGTCTGTCTGAAAGAATATTAATTGACACTAACTAGACAATATAAAGGTTTGAGTATAAAACCCACAAGGTACAGACCTTCCTGTTGCTTATTTTAATGACTCTCAGCAGGCAAGATGATTGCAATTTAAAAAACAAACAGAACAGACAGAATGAATCCTGTCTGTGTTCCAGGACAAGGAGCCTTTAAACAAAGTGGGGTTAAGGTTTAAAAAAGTGCTATGTGTATAGAAGCAGTATTGCAGAGAAGAAAAAGATGGTCTATCAGGATCTTTTTCTTAGAGTCAGTGATTCTTTGCTTACAGACCTGATGGCAGTGTGATGAAATGCTGCAGAAAAGCTTTTAGTAAATATTAATCTGCATTTTTAACATGGCAATATTCCCTGACAGACAAAACTGATTGTTTTCCAAGAATGCTATAATAATATTGTTTACTGGCAGAAACAGTTCATGTTAAGGGAATGCAGGAGATAATTCATAGAAAGTGAACTTTCAGTTTTGTAATTACAGGAATACTCTCTGGAAGCATACTTCCAGGAGTTATGTTCATCCACTCATACACCGAGTCAACTGTTTTGCAACATTGCCATTAAAAATAGTTCACAAACGAGCCATAAGTCCAAAATTATTTAAAGTAACCAGAGAATGAACATATAATGGTACCACCATATTCTTCCTGTGACTGATCCTCAGATTTTGTTTTGTTACTAAATACTTATTTCAGTTAAATTTCATCCGAGAAGCCCTACATTGATCACATAAAAGAAACTATGAGGCAGCTATTCCTTAAACTCAGAGAAGGTCTAAAAAAAGCTTTTTATTTCTTATGAATTACCTGAAACTATGGAATAACATCTTTCCTAGAAAAAAGAAAAAAAAAAAAAAAAAAAAAGAGACAGAAAGCCTCCATCTAAGAGTATCTTTGGGCTTTTATATCAATAAACTATATAGGCCTACAACCATTTTCTGTCCCTGGAGTGTAGCATCGCTCACAGCCAGACAACTCTTCCCACCACCACACAAAAACTGTGCCCTTGTCAAGGCTGCATTGGCAGTGGGGTTGGACTCGATCTCTGGAGGTCCCTTCCAACCCCTACCATTCTATGATTCTGTAATTCTGTGAAGACAGCCTATAGGAACAGTCCCCTCAGCTGCACCAACTTCTAATGTATTCAGTGGAATTTGGGGAGGGTGCTCATCAGCACAGGACTAAAGCCATGCCAGGAACCATGCTAGCAACTAGACAGTATCAACCAAGAGAGGATATGAACAGTGCCCTGTCCTGGTTAAGCTCACTAGGAAAGTCCCAGCCAGGTAGAAGATTCACCAGGTCTAATCTGACACCCACTGAAGGCAATGGAAGAAGCGATTTCCATGCTGGCGTGGTGTAGATGAAGCACATCCAGAGCAAACTGTGTGCTGGTCCCCTTGCTGTCTGTAGCTAAACTAACCTTTCTAAGTCTGCAGCAGATCAAAAGACCCTAGGTAAATCATAACCTTGATTGTTGAGCTATCTCCATCCCTATATTATGTCTTTTTGGCAGTAAATGTTTTTCTTGGGCTTTTTCTTACTGCGCTCCTCTTAGCAATGATAGCTCCTCAGCCATGTCAAAGCCCCAGCAGCTACTTAGCAGGAGGCAATGAATCTAACAGCACGTACCTGCTCTTTGTGCCTCAGCTCTCTCCCCACTGAACATGAATGCAAGAAGAACCAGGAGATGGGGTACACGGCATCTTCCTGTGATGGACATATCCGTATCTCCTTTCTCACATCAGCTTGTCTTTTCTCCGTGGTGAGAAGTTTGCTAGAAATCCAAACTGTAGCCTAGAAAGGAAAATAAAGAGCAAGTGTTATCTCATAGAAACAGAAACAGCAGTAATAATGCAAGACATGGGAGCAACGTTTTGGAGAGTTGTCTCTTCTGCCTGTCATTTTACTTGACTAGACACAAACCACTCAGACAAAGAGGCAGGATTTCACCTACTTTTCAAAAGCTATAGTCTTTCACTGGCTCTATTCAGTGTGCAGCAGCCTGAATAGAAACAGGAGAGAGATTACCAGATTATTATACTTTAATTGAGCCCACTGCCAACTACACAATCAACGCACTGGAGTGGAAACCATTCCTGACCTGGCCCTCCCACACATTCATCATTAGGAGACTCACAACACAGAGCTGAGATACAAGCCACTGCAAATCACACACAACCAGTTGCCCCCTTCACCCATTGCTGCTTTCAGTTCCGGAGCCTCAAAAATGACAAATGTTAAAAATACACAGCTCTGTTCATAAATATATTGTTTGCTACTGGTCCTTCTCTACAGTATTAAACTCAGCAGCTTCAAAACTCAACTTTGTTTGTTTTAAGAGAGAGAAAAAGTTTAGGTGGATGATCTTCAATTCAAGGTCGCTGGCTTGAGTTGACCTTGACTGAAGCCACTGAAGCCAACCACTGTTGTAACAAGTCAGGCAAAGTAGCTGGGCTGTTAAAAGTTTAGCTTCTGTTTTCTAACACCAGACCAAATCAATAAATAAATAAATATTATTCTTTACTTATTGCTTTTCTTTTATTATTTTCCTATTAGCTCATAGAATCTTTACAGTTCTATTTACTGTTTACCCACCCACAGGAAAAAACAGTTTCCACTCTGTAGCTCTTACTGCCTAAGGAAAACTTTCTCCTAGTTCCTGAACCCATTTTTTCCTCTTTAAGGCACCAATTTCTGTGTGCACAGATTTCTGTGTACATTTTCTTCAGGAATTTCTGCTTCCTCTGTCTTTTTGTCTGTAGATCACTGCTGCAGAGTCGCTTTGCATTCTAGGATATTTCTCTTCAAAGCAATATGGTTCTGTGGGAATCACAGACAAAAAGAATGATGGTGTCAGCATTTGTTCAAAACCACTCTTGATGAGTCAAATGTTGGGCCTATCCCTACCATGTATCTCAGAAATAAAGTGCATGTCATGCTGCTTTATGGAATAAATAAATAAAAGAAAAAGGAAAAATCTCATGTAGTTGTCAAAATCCTTATTCCCAGGACAAAATAAAGGCTCCTGTAATTTCAAACACCTGTATCATGACGACAGGGAGAAAAATAATACAGCTAATAAACCCTGCACCCTGCAGATAAAATCTGGAAATATCTGCCAGCAGTGGAGCATAAATACAAGGCAGATTTTCTTTAAAGTGAAATAATACGTTTTTTAAATTAATTACAAATTAACTACA
>JANHGN010020499.1:0-20736 GCA_024605025.1 Megaceryle maxima | reverse complement strand
CAATTAATATTATTAAATTACATTAAATTAAAATAATAATAAATCATTCTTATTGAAGTGCCACCCCTAAATCCAACGGGCACAAGCAGGTGCTGTAGTTTACACCTCAGCCAGACGGTGTCCCTACGAGACAGCAAGGCGCTCAGGTTTGAGTGAGCTGGAAAAGGTTGCAGGGTAAAAAGGGCACGAAAATACCACTGTGCCCTACAGTAGTTAAAATTTCCTTTTTAAATAAGTACATTACTGAAATACTGATCGGGCAGCTGCCTGCAGAGGGATCAGGACAAGCATTAAAATAGCTATGGGAGACTTCAGCCCAAGGTTTTTCCTCCCATGTATTTTTTTCAGGAAACATTGGTTTCTGGCACTGGTGATGGGAGAGCAGGTTAGCGGCAGCAGCAAGAGATGGGAAACTAGATCTGCCACGCAACGTTCTGCACTTCCAGTGCCGACTGCTCAAAATGTCCTTTCTCTGTGTCTAGGCTTGCAGGGCTCCCAAGTTTTATAAATACATTATTAAAAAGAGTCTTCACCAACTGCTAACCCACATGAGACCAGGATAAAAGGAGCAGAGCACCAGCTGGTGTCAGTCAGCAGAATGGCAATGGGATAGACCAATGCTGGCTCAACAGGCAACAGATGTGATGTGACAGAGAGCTTGGCGGATGTGGTTCACTTGGTACCCAGATGACTTCTGCCCCAGCAGAAGGACTACCTATATGACCAGGTCTGAGAGCTGTGTCTCTAAGGCATCATTCCTCTCCATTCTTTGCCAAAACCCTTCAAGAGGTCACTGCTACATTATGAATGCTGAAAGGTGTCTCAAAACAGTCATTTAGGCTGAAAAGAGTGGAAAAAATAAAGCCCCAAATCAAATCAGAACATCTGCTTAAAATCTATAATCATAACTTGTGGTGGCTTTAATAAACATTAGTGGTTCAATATTATTCTTGCATTCAGGCCAAAATACATCACTTTATCCCTTTTTATAGCATGAAGAATTGAACAAAGTCACTTAACTTGCAACTACTTCATGTGCGGACGTATCAGTGAGAGAAAATCACCCCATTCACATCAACAGGACTCCTATCATGGCAAAGAAGTCTTTAGGGGTATGAGGAAAAAAAGAAAAAACGCTGGAGATGAAGCATTTTTAGTGTTTTCCACATTGGTTTCTTTCCCACCTCAGCCTGTCACTGTGAGACTGAGCCCAGTTTGAGCAGCAGCAGCTGATCAAAATTGATTTTTCCCCTCCAGAAGAAAGGGTCAAAATGGAGCCCAAAGTGTGACAGTTTAGGCTTCCAAGTGATCCAAAAATAAGAAATTCTATTTAGTTGACCCTATTTCCAAATGGCTAATGCATTTTTTTTTATTACTATTATTTTTAGTTCAGCCTATTAGGTGGGAAAAATTTTCCTCAAAGTGGCCTAAGTCAATCTACAACCTTTAAAAAGACCTCCTTTTAAAAACACCTTATTCTTTCTATCTCATGAACATCACTTGGGGAATCCTTTTTGACACATTTAGATGTATTAAGCGATGCTGCAAAAAAAAAAAAAAAAAAAATCCTATCATGTCTAAGTTTATTACCAGACTGTAGTCTCTGAGGCCCCATTTTTAATAGTTTGGGGGGTGGAGGGGGGGAGAACATTTCTGGCTACATGCAAACATGATGTGGAAAAGGCATCTAGGCTGAGAAGAATGTTGGTGATTGTAAAAGTGAGCTCTTGAAACTTAAAATACAGGCATAGTACCAAGCTATTCATACCACCTCACAGCTGAATAAACAATATGCAGAGGATAGACATGAGCTCTATATAACCTTCAGCTTCAGTATGGCTTTCTCAGGAATGGTTGGTATAGAGTTTTAGTCTGTGAACACCCATGGTAAGGCACCTCTACTTCTGAAGAGTAAGTAAACACACTGGGAAATGCATGCTCATAAAAAGCAGCATTTAAAATATATATAAAAAATAAAGAGCTGAAGGAGAAATAGGTCTTCTCATTTCAAAAGTATTTTAATATTTTGGTCACTGTCGAGCTTCCCTTTTCAGGGGTGCTGCTTTGTCTGCTTGAGCTTTACCCCTTGAGGTTGGGAAGTGAGGAACAGGCTCTGCTGTCCAAAGCATCAAGTACACACCCAGACCTGAACTGCATCGTGGAGGTGTATTTTATCATGGACTGATTAAACCAAAATTAAAGAATATCCTGACATCAGTATTTAGAGAATGAAACCCCTGACCCTTGCTAATGAGATGGTGGTTTCTATGCTGCTTTCTGTGTCCAGCCAGAGCCTGATCCTGAAGAGACATTTAGTAATGTTGTTCTAACTTTGCTTCTCAGATAATGCTGTCGCTTCACTAATTCAGGGGAGAAAAAGGAAAAACTTGCATGAATGAGCAGAAGCAAAACTATTTGTCCAGAAATGGCATCTCAAAAAAAAAAAAAAAAAAGGGAAAAGAATGTGGCAGATATAAAGAATGCAGCAGAGAACAAAATTTCATGGCATTTCTGGGACAAGGAATTTAAGCACAAAACAGTATATATTCCCTCTGTCAGCCTCTCCAGAGGCTGCTCTTCTGTCCTGGTTTGAGAGGCATCAACAACAGCAAAAGCCATGTGAGTTAGAGATGGAAAAAAACCAGAACACTTTCTGTAATCTCCTTCATATTTCAGCAGAGTGATTCGGTCACAAATATAAATAAAACAAAACAAAACTGGAGTCACTAGTAAGATGAGCATTTCAGGAGGGTGATTTAATAAAAGTGCTTCTACCTCATGCAAGCAAAAGTTCAAAGACCCTACAGGGACAGAACAAAGATCATTGATTCAAGGCTGAATGTAAAAAGCATGCCCAGCTATGGACTTTAGTCTGCTCATTAACATATCTGAGCTTTTACCTACATTTTACTAAATTCTACCACTGAACTGTTCATCTTACCATTAAATTCAAGGGGGGGCTGATACCATTATTGTGCTTAATTTCACCCATTCATCTGCTGCCACTGAATATCACCGTGAGCCATAGAAATGTTCTAACTATGCTGGCATTCATAATGTGATTCTAAATGTCCTTGGTATGCTCCTCTGAAGAAGAGGTTAGCCTGGGGTGAAAAAGACAGTGTGCAATTACACAGCTTTTCACATACACACACACACAAAAAAAAAAACCACCAAAAAAACCCAAAAAGAGATTAAAAAAAAAAAAATAAAAACCAAAAAGAGGAAAAACAACAAAACCAAACTCAGAACACTAATACATTTGACATCTTAGAGTCAGCTTGTTGATCATGCCTCTTCCAACTACTGAACTAAGCAATTTAATTATCTAAATTATTGCTGATATGAGCAGGAATCCAACCATATAGAAGAGAGATGGGACTTTTTCTCCCCTCTGATCAGCCTGTGCAGTCGTATATCTTTGTTTGATGCTTTTTAAAGAAATCATCCAATGACATTTCTGGAAGATATGCATCTTCCAAGTCCTGATCCAAAGCCAACTGTAGTTAATGAAAAAAGTGCCATTGATTTCAGTGGCATTATTTCAAAACCCATGTGAATAATAGAGCAGAAAATTCTCTGCTAACACCAGAGTTATTCCAGAGGTACTTTGTTTGTGACAGAGCATATCCTCAGCAAATTTGCTGATACAAAACTGGAAGGTGTGACTGACACACCAGAGGGCTGTGCTGCCATCCAGCGTGACCTAGACAGGCTGGAGTATCGGGCAGAGTGAAATTTAATAAGGTTCAAAAAGGGCAAATGTAGGGTCCTGCACCTGGGAAGGAACAACCCCACACATCAATATAGGTTAGGGAGACCTGAGGAGAAGGATCTTGGAGTCCCGGAAGACAGTAAGTTAACCATGAGCCAACAATGTGCCCTTGGGGCCAAGAAAGCCAATGGTATCCTGGGGTGCATTATGAAGAGTGTGGCCAGTAAGTCAAGGGAGGTTATCCTCCCACTCTACTATGCCCTGGTGAGACCATATCTGGAATACTGTGTCCAGTTCTGGGCTCCCCAGCTCAAAAGAGACAGGGAACTACTGGAGAGAGTTCAGTGGAAGGCAACAAAGATGACTGGAGGACTGAAGCACATCTCTTACGAGCAAAGGTTGAGAGAGCTGGAAATATTTAGCCTGGAAAAGAGAAGACTGACAGAAGACCTTACCAATGTTTATAAATATCTAAAGGCTGGGTGTAAGGAGGATGGTGCCCAGTGACAAGGCAAGGGGCAACAGGCATAAGCTGGAACACAGGAAGTTCCATCTAAACATGAGAAAGAACTTTACTGTGAAGGTGACAAAGCACCGTAACAGGCTGCCCAGAGAGGCTGCAGAGTCTCCTTCTCTAGAGATATTCAAAACCCACCTGGATGTGATCCTGTGTAATGTGCTCCAGGCAAACATGCTTTGTTTGGTGGGGGGTTTGGACTCAATTATCTCTGGAGGTCACTTCCAACTCCAACAATTCTATGATTCTGTGTTCAACTACAACTGATCCAAAGTCTGCTGAAATCAAGGAGGAGACTGTCAGCTGCTCCACAGTATGCTGGATGGGGACATTCATGCACCTGGCTAGCAAACAGCTCTCCAACATCTGCTTTAAGTGCCAGTGAGGCTGCAGGCAGGGGCTGAAACGTCTCTTCTTTTGCTATATCACATCTCAAAAGCAACTTCTACCCTAATCCCTAAAAAATGATCAGACACTGACTGCTATTCATGCTGTCTCTCTAAGCAGTCTGCTGGCTTCATAGGAGATGAAATAGGGTGGTGGGAAAGATCAGCAGACCATTCAAACCCATTGACTTGTTTGCCTTAGCTGAACTCTAGTCCTCCTCTGAAGTAGTTGGTTCTGGAACTACCAGGGACCATGAACGATTAATACTTCTGCAACTGGAAATAAGTTTGCTTGTTCAAGAAAGAAAGTCCATACTGAACAACCAGGAGGGGAAAAATAATAAATAGCTATTTCCTACATGACTATATCTGTCCAGGAGACAGAAGACAACAGGAACTGAATGGGTAAAAAAAATACCATACAGTGGAGTGTAACCAAGAGTCTTAGAAGGCCATAATACATACTCCAAGGGGGACAGGATTAACTCAGCATGAGCATTTCCTAAATTCTGCATGCTCCACTCTGCAGCCTTAGAAACATTCTTTTAACCTCTGTGGGGTTGGATGTGCACGCACAAGGGAACCTGGGAGAAAGTCAGAATGAGAATTCGGCCACTCCTGACTCCTTAACCTATGCTTGGATCATGCATCCCTCAAATTGACCCCTTTGTAAATGCATCCACCACAGATGCTTTAAAACAAGGTTGTACTGGCTGCCTGCCAAATTGCTGCAATTCTAAAATTCCTTAAGTGCCAGACGAGGACTTTGCAATGTATTTTTGCCTGCTGCAGACACACAGTGTCTACAGGCTAAAACCTTGATGCAATACCCCCAAGTATAACTTTTCAGCAATTCTTCCAGAGGAAGTAACTCCAGATTTAAATTGTACTCTTGTATGTCAAACTTAGAAATCTTTCTGCTGATTGGCTAAGAAAACCCAAAACTAACCTGCAATAAAAAGTCTCTATGATAGAATCTCCCAAATCCTACCACCTGTGGTTAGGGTACTACCAAATCCACACGACCATTCCCAAATTAATTCTGTTACCTCTCCTATAAATACGCTGCATTCACATGGTGGGACCAGCTACAGTCTGTGTCTAAATCTCAGCTTCCTGATGAGACAAGACATAGGTACAGTCCATTCTGCAGTGCCCCAGCTGCTATGCCCGGGCGAATACATGCCACAAAGTGATGCTTCAAACATTTTACATCTGGCCAATTGGCTAAAGCAAGTCTTAAGGGCATGTGACAGAGTGCCAGTGTCTCTTGGTGTCTCAAGAACTTACCAGAAACAATCAAACATCCCTCACTACTGTGGAAAAACCCCACCATTCTCAAGCGATGTTTAAGAAAGTCACACCCTGCAGCTCTTTGGCTTTGGCATCACCAACCAGTCTGTAAGGAAAATCTGTACTGCACCTTTTTACTGACCAGCCAAGTGGTAACCCTGTCTCATTTCAGCTAATCAGGAGTTTGAATTTCCAAATAATTCTACTTCTTGAACACTGCTTCTGTAAAGAACACTATTCTGCAAGCATTTTAGTTAACCCAACTGAAATAATTATCAAGGAAAAGACTTGCAGAAAGTGTTGCAGAGTGTATGTGGGGACCAAGGGATTAGGAGAGATAAGGGGAAGCTCTCCCTATCTGATTTAGAAAAACAATGCCTGGAAAGAAGGGTTTGCTCAAGAACCAGCAACGTGGAGTGCTTGTACTGACAGCTTCTTTCCCCAGGTTTGTTTACTAGCTTGCAAAACCAGGAAGAATATCTTGAACTTGAAACTGAGGCATCGGTTTGATTACTTCCAGTTGCATTATTCTTTACTATAAAGTATCCTGTCAGTGCTGCATTGTGTTTGAATCCATTTTTTCCCCTTTATTTTTATGTTCCTTTAGAAAATACTAGCCTGAACCTCTTTAGCCTTTGAGAATTAGGAACAGAATTAGGAGAATTAGGAATAGAAGAAGGAATTTAGAGGTCAGCTAAATTGTCATAATCTTATTGGGGACATAGCTTCTCCTACCCCCAAAATATCCCCAAATACATAATCTGAGTCATGTAGATTGCAAGTCATTTACAGAGCACTTTAGTACGTATTATGCCTGTGCAGTGCCTCAGCCCTTGGGGCACAAATGTATTTGAAACTTCACGGATATTAATACAATGAAACTATTACATACATGATAATTTATAAATGGTGATGGGCTTAGTAAGGGAGAACACACACTCCAAACTACATGACTCGTGAGCAGCTGCACAGCCCATCCATCCCAAGGAGGACTTCTATTACATCCTGGCTATGTTAGACTTTCTCCATACACCCTTGCCTACTTCTTTTAAACTTAACACAACTTCAGAACGTCTCTTGGGTTGTCACTGAAGCAGGGTTTGCAGGATACGTATGTCCTAGAACTGGAAAGTCCACAACCTGCATGTCATACAAGGCACACTGGCTATTCAGTGTAATAGGTAATGTTCTTCACCGGCCTTCGTGGGAAGGGGAGTTAAATTCATACATTTAAACAAACAGCCCCTGTGGGTGTTCACATTAACAAGGAGCAATGTAAGCAAGACAAAGATCAGGCTCAGAACACTGGAACAGGCTGCCCAGGGAGCTTGTGGAGTCTCCTTCTCTGGAGACATTCAAACCCCACCTGGACATGTTCCTGTGTGACCTGATCTAGGTGATCCCGCTTTGGCAGGGACATTGGACTCAATGATCTTCTGAGGTCCCTTCCAACCCCTAACGTTCTGTGATTCTGTGATCAAAATGATGTCCACAGAGGAAGCAAACAGCTCAAACTGTGGAAATATTTTTCTGTGGAGTGGAAAATCCTTAGATTTGTCTCCAGAATTACATGCTCAGATTGTCCTTACTGCTGTATGTGTGGAGCATGTTGATTTATTACAGGGCCACAGCACAACAGCCCTTTGGCCTAAGCCCTGTAACCTGTATGGGTAAAGTCCAACAAATCCCATTTCCTCTCAGTCAGAGGCAGAGCTGTTCCAGCCCACAGTAACTATTAGGAAAAAAGCCTTTAACATTGAGCCCCTCAAGGCTATTCAATATGAGAGCACTCAGCTCTTACAGGGCCCATTTCCTGCTTTTTATATCCTCATGGAAGTTCTTTCTGCTCTTGGAATGAAACCTAATTTTCTTTTTTAGTACAGCAGAGGATTAGGTCAGTAAAAAGACCCATATGTCATGGCTTTATATAGTCAGCTAGCAGAGCTAGAGTGATGAATCGGGATGGGGTAACAGCCTAAATTTGTTTGCAAAATAGGCAACATGCTTTCTAACAAAGAAGAGCCTGGTGAACACGTTTCCCAGAACTCCTACTAAGGCCAATGCAAGGAAGAATTGCTTTGGATTCCTTGCCCTGTGCCTTATGAGAAGGCCTGGGTAAGGATTACCAGAATTCCTGCAACCTCCAAAAATGAGCTCATACCACTTTTCTGTCACTCTCGGGGTAATTAGCATTGCTACATTCATTTGAAATACAGCAAACACTCACCCACCACTTCCAAGACTTCTGCTGAATGGTCCAGATGACAGAAAATTTCCCAGCTACATGAACATCAACATCTCCTCCTTGCACTATCTAGGTGAATTTCACCTCCACATCTTACAACATGTTCATGGCCATCTAATGTCATGAAAGTTTGTTCAGATACAACTACATTTAATGAAGTATTGCAAAGCCTTTCCATGGTGCCATTTCCATTGTCTTGTCCTTTGTAATGAATCCCTGAACTCTACTGTGGGTGCCAACACACCAGAAAAAGTGAAAGATCTGTGAAGGTAGGTGATGAAAACGAGAGATAGCTGTTGTTACCTGGGGAGGTGCAGATAGCAGGGTTACATCCTCAGCCTTGCCTCTTTCTGAAGCTTTGCCTTTTTACCCAGCACTTGCAGGAGGTACTGTCCATTGTACAGCATCCACTGCCTGAAACTCACCCGAGATGACTATCTCCATGGTCTTGTCTACTGAGGACAAGCATTGCCCCTTCTCTTTCAGAACAGCCAAATGGATATAGGCAGCTTGCAAGCAACCCTTTCCCACCAGGTATTCTAGAAAAAGACTATTCCTTGTCTCCTTGTTGCAGTAATTCAAGGTTAGTTGACCTTGCAGCATGGCAGAAAAGTGTTTTGGGAACTGACCTGAAACACAAAGTGGGACTGGAACGCACACGAGATTGCTGCTTTTATTTCTCATAATTGTATAACTCAAATAGTCTAAGGCAGAGACAATTTTGAGAAGACCCAACAACAGAACTCTGAGTTTAGACACCTTAACCAGTTTAGGTGTCTGCAGAGTGGGGAGGTTGGATGGAGGATTTGAGACTGAAAACCTTGGAAGCAAATGCCTCAAGTCTTTTCTGTCTCTAACCTCAAAAGCTTCTCAGATGAAAGGAGCTGGGGCTAGGAGAAGACAAGAGGACTCTGAGGTCTACACTGTGGATGTCTTCATGAGCAAGCAAGGCAGACTCCTCTAAAGTAAGACAAATGAGAGAAATAAGAACAGCCTTAAAGCAGCACCAGCTTTGAGTGAAGACAAGTTGGATAGCATTATCCTTTGTGTCTCAACCACCTCTTCCCAGAATTGAGGCCACCATCAACTTGGGACTGCAGGTAAGGGGGACACACAGGTGTCAAGCAGCAGCAGAGTTTTTCCAGTGTCACAGATATCCTGAGGCTGAGATAAAACAACTTTTACTCCTCTCAGTTACTGAATTTGACAGAGAGGAAATCCCTGCCTGTGAATCCTTCTGTGATCTTCCCATGATCATGGCAGTGGGAGACCTGCAGCAAAGTTGTCACTTTTCTTGGCATTGCTGCTTCCAGGGCTGTAAGATAGAAAACAGTAAGCTGATAAAGACACTTAAAAGAAGTACAGCAAAGAAGAGTCTGAAAGGTGTCCATTAAACAGGTTTAGCTAGAGAAATCATGCAAACTATCCCTATTTTCTACCATAGCCACTGTCACTTGCACAGAAAGGATAAGAAACCAAAAGTTGTTCTCTAGAGCCCACACACAGCTCTCACTCCAGGCAACAGCCACACACAGGAGGCCTACCAGCTGAAATGTCACTACCAGCTACTCCTGCACAACAGCTGGGTCTGTCTACCCATCTGTGCTTAAGGCAAAGGGTGGGACAGTGGCTGAAAGAGTTTTGAATCATCAAAACTTGCATGTCATCCAATCTTTTCCACTCTGCTTCCTTCTTTTTAATCCTTCCCACAAGTCTCAGAAGAAGAAAGAGCAGTCACACTGCTGTAAGAAAGGACAAAGGAAGAGGACCATGAAAAGAAATAAAGGAGTATCAGGAATCACATGGAAGAAACATGGAACACATCAAACACAGGTCTTCCTAACATTGTCACTTTTTCATATCTCAAATGTTTGTAATTAACTGTAGGAAGAAGTGTGATGCCAACCAGTCTCAAAAAGACCTGAACCTTAAAAACTTGATTCCCTTTCCTTACCTCTTCATGTGTAATATCCTGAATCTGTATCTTAGATAGCTATTCAGTAGGTAACAGTGGCTATCAGAGATTTGATTTGATAGTTGGAGGAAGGATGTTTTCAAATGGCTATGGACTCAATTTTTTTCAAAGTTCCCCTTACTTCCAAAATTGGTCACAACCTTGCAGGCTGAATTGTTATCTCAGGAACAGGATATTCAACTTTAGGTACTGTATCTGTATCCATGTGCTCTGTTCAGGTAGATGGCCAAGAGCTGTATAATGATATCGCCAAGAGCTGTGTAATGACATCACAAAATGCAGTATTTCCTTGAAAATAGAGGCAACTGAAATTTAAAGCACCAAGATAAGATGGTAGGACATATCGTAGTTACCAGGGAGATAAAAGCAAATGCAAAATTGGAAGCTTTGGTGGAAAAGAAGAGACATGGAAAAAGTGTAGAAATGGAAAAAGAGACATCCAGTTAGACAGCAGTACTAAAGCTTAAATAACATCTGTGCATCTCTGGACTTCAAAGAAGAATTTAAGATACTGTCTCACACTAGGTTAGTTCCTAAGACATTGCAGAGCTCTGGTTGGGACTTCTCTCATTTAAGCATAGATTGTAGGTGTCTAAAGAACATTGAATGTCATTTTATCCTTGAGCTCCTCAGGATGGTTCCCCTTTCCAGGGCATGGAGAGGAAAAAAAAAAAATCCATAGCTAGATTGATTTTATCTTTTTCTAAGGAGCATGAGTAAAATAAATGAACTACTCAGAAGAAGTGCTTATTTTCCCCAGACGCAATAAAAGGAGCCTAGACAAACAGCTAAGATTTAGATATTGATATTTCAACAGATACTGATATTTAAACAGATGTCTATCTGGTCAAGGTGACATAAGAAAGTCAGCCAAAAGCAGCAACAGCTAACAGATGGTAATAGCAATAATAAAAAACTTCAGCTAGTTCAGAGGCAGAGGGTGATAAGACTTGAGTATAAAGTCTTTGTCTCAAGGGGAACAGAAGAAGAACATCCAGATTGCTAAACAGCTACCCCTTCCTGAATGGTGAAATTGTCTTAGAGAAGCAGGTTTGGGTAGAAGGATCAAAATGGAGTTAGAAATAGCAATGTCTTTTTGAACTTTTACACTAGTTTACACCAAGAGCTTAAGAACATCTTGTGCAGGATTTAGTCCAGTTTCTGGGTGAATTATAACATATATGGAAATTAAAACTATGGGGTATTTGTGGAATCCTTGATTGCCTAAAGGGTTAAAGTTCAGTCTGAGTTTTCAGTATCCATAAACTGCATTAGATGAAGTGAGTCCTGGTGTTTGACTGACCTAAACAGCAGTGGGTAACACCTTGCTCTCACTGACTTCACAAGTAGACTCAGGAACACGGAGGCATTAAAACAGTTCTCACCAGTAAAATAAAGGTTTCAAAAAGGCACCGAGTGCCTCGGCCCTTGCTACATCATTTTTGTCACTACATGTCCTGCCCCACTGAGCAGAGAGCAAGTACTTTGCTTTCCTTTTGATGCCAAGGAAAATCCAAAATACCAATACACCACCGTGATGGGCAGAGATGCACATGAATTTATCCCATATACAGAGAAGAAAACATTTCAAACATTTTTTCTCTGAAGAGCAACTGGTTTAATCTATCTGTTGCCATTTAAAAAGAAGATGGTGGAGTTGTGCTTGTTTTGCTGTTTTGTCTCTGTTAGCAAGACTGGGAGTCTATTCTTTGTTAGATTAGAAAGGTGTTATAACTCTTGTTTTCCATGGATACATATAAGACCTAATTTAATGTGTGAAAGTTTTTAATATTAATATTGACATATTGAGGGAACAACTCTTATTTAGAAATTATTACAGATGAAAGGGACAATTAAATACAGACTGACCTCCTGCCCGACATAAATTCAAAATTATTCTTAATAATACAAGTATCTCATCTGTATCTCATACAAAAGTTGCAGTACTTCTGGTGCAGGAATAGTCTGTCTTGTAGAACATGACTGAGGACTCTCCAGAGCAGAACTAGAAAGTTGTTCAAGTGCTCAGTTACCATCCCTTGATGTACTGGATCTCTAGAATAAATGCATACACCTTCCATTTGCAGTGTCATGTTTTAATCTGAAGCCTTTCCCTGGATTCTAGGACCCAAAATGAGTTGCTAGGCTGTTGGTTAATAATGAAAGAATCTGAATTTTTTCCCTCCTAAGGTAAACAGGAAACCTCACAATGCTATTAGCTATTCCTTAGCCTTAAGAGAACCCCAAACAGGCAAACAAATAAGAACTGAAGTAACACACCAGCTCAGCTACATCAGTAATGCTTCCCTTGTGCAATAAAAAGACAAAACAAACAAACAAAAAAAACCCACAAAACACCAGAATTCTCAAGACGAAGACAGCACTTTGTCTGGTCCTGCTCTCTCCAGAAACTCTGAATGCTGCTGCTGCTTACCAGTGACAGCTTGAATGCTTTAGGAGAGAATCCAAACACAAGGTGATGCTGAATCCTCAGACGTAAGAAAAACTATGCATTTAGGTGCAGCTAAACAGTAAGTACGTCAGGAAGTTCTCTACAAAACTCTGCTGGTAGCCATAGCAACTGCATTCATTGTATTTTTACTAGAAAACGTTTTTTAAAGCTACATAAGAAAGTACGTTTTTCAGACATTATTTACCTATCTAACTTTCAGACTTTTCAATGCAATCCTGCCCTCCATTCAGCTTCCATTCGTGGCATTTGAGTTGCTGGGGTGACTCCCAAATTCAGGGAAGGAATTTTGTCTCCAAAATTCAGTAGGCTTAAATCTAAACTGCTGAACTGTGGCTTTTATTTCCAGTGAAGTGCCACGCCGGCAGAAACACTCACATCTCTCAGGCACATCGGACATGTGAGCAGAGTTACACCTAAAGCAATAACTGGTGTAAGTCCCAAAAGACTACAAAGGGGATGGGGAAAAAAAAATTCAAGAATTCTAAATTGTAAAATCTGGAGAAGCATTTGCTCTATCAGAATTCTAGTCTTGCTACCTTTACTTAATAGCAAGAGCTGTAAAGCAGCAAAACTTCAACACTGCTTGGGATATGAAAGCTTTGAAGAGTCACATCTTACATAGGTAAGTTCATCTTACATAAATTACACCTTTTCATAGTATGGTCTTCTCTATATGATTGGCATCATATAGTACAATAGCCACGTTTGACATTTATCTGTTGCAAGGGATTTTCCCCCAGCCCATGGAACAGCTATGGGAGACCAGTTGAGAGTGCGGCTGGTTTCCTGTATTTGAATCAACCACTTGAACAGAAGACTGCTGTGGGCTTGACTCTTCTCTCTGCTGCTCCATCTGCATGAACAATAGCTTTGACTCTCAAGTTTGAGAAGGAAGTACACCTGACATTTGGTCTCCCCTTTGAGAAGACAGAATTTTATTTCCCTCTGAGGTATATGAAACAGAAAAGACTGAAAGCATAATGTGGGTCTTCAGTCTTGACACAGACCTCCTGTTCCTGAAGCCTGTGGAAAAAAGATCTTTATCAGAGTGTATCTCCTCTCGCATCCCCTAAGTCTCTTCTCACTGACAATGGACCACTTCTTGCTTTTCCACACCACTGCATTAGTTTGATGTATTGACTCATTTATGCACATGCAGCAGCTTGTCTAACTTGCCTGCGACTTCACTAAGTATAGAGATTTCACCATGAAAAAACAAACAAAACCCACTGGAAAAAAAAAGAAATCCTTCAGGAAGCACGATTAGATTTCTTCTAAAAGCTTTGTTTTGGGACACTCTTTGTCAAAGCTAGTCCATTACTTTCATAAAGCATTTAGTTATAGCCACAGAAATGACACTGGGTAGCCATGAGAACAGTGTACTTTGTAAGTCAAGTCCCTGCAAGGTTAAAAGGATTACAAGACAAAAAAAAAAAAAAAAAAAAAAACACCACAAACCAACCCACACACACAAAAAAAACCCACACAAACCCAAACATTAAAAGCTGTAATACAGGTTTCAGCAATAAGACCTTTGATGTCCACCCTAAGGTAGAGCAAAGATAGCTGTAATTCAGAGTAACTGAAATGCTTATATTCTTCTGTCACGCACTGCTGTGATGTTATCACCACTGTTATTCATCATTCCAATATATTTAAGCATTATGATACCTGGAAAAAATTCACAAGTTGTCATCTTGTTCATAATAACATCCTAGAGGCAAAAAGGTTTCTTCCCCACATACCACTGTACAAGAGTGTCAGCTTTCTAACTCCTGCCTATGAATTATACCAGGACGACTCAGTTTCACTGGCAACAATTCAAGAACAGGAAAGTCAGGACCAAGAAACAACTTCAAAGGAACATGAGTTATTGGAAAGATCATGCAAGTGAAGGCTAAGTGTTCAACCTTAACACATTTTAGTTTCATCAGATTCCAAATAGCAGGAATCAATTATTTTTTCGTAGCTGCAAATCTCTGGTATCTCAGAGCCTGGCTCCATCCTGATGTGCAGCTGCAACACTACGTGTTAGTGTAAATCAAACAGAAAAAACAAAACAAACCCGAAACCAACACCAACAACAAAGAAACTCTAAGCCCTGGTGGAATTACACGAGATCAAGGTACGAATAAAGCCATGGATCCTGATGCTGAGGCTGACCCACCTTTCTGCAGAGGACAAGCTCTTAAAATAAGTACTTTACCAAAGAATGTAAATCCATTCAACAGTTACTCTGAGAAGACTCTTCTACTTAATGAGAGACTTCTCTTCAACCACAAGTTATAAATAGGAGCATTGCCTTCCCATAGTGTGAATCTCACAGCTAAGGGAACATTTTTAGGGGAAATGCAAAAGATTTCATCTAGGACTGGATTACATTATCCCATTTCTTATAATAGAAAAAGAATAAAAGGAGGAAAAAATACTTTTTTCTCCATGAGGCTCTCAGCCACGTTAAGACCTACCTTATTTCTGAGCTCTGTCCTGCAGCAGAGGAATGTGTTTCTTGCACGCTACAGCCCTGCAAGTAAACAGGCAGGGATGGGCAGGATGTGGGCAGAACTTGGGATCTACTCTACCCCTCCCAGGGACCAAAGTAGCCTCACAGCCACCACAAATGCAGAAGAGAAGGATGGTAACGAAGGACTATCCCTGCTGCGGTGCCTCCCACAATTACTGCTTGGACAACATCTACCCTCACCTCCTGCCTAGCCCAGGAGGGCACACAGGCACTGCTTAACATCCCTTTCACCTGCAGATACATCAGTCTCTGTGCTGGTCCCAGTGACTGCACTTGTGTACTGGGGAACTCAACAGTATTTCCAGATACCTCTTAATTCAGCTACTGCCTGGAAATCAGAGGTCAGGGCATCTAAGCTGTGATTTCAAGCATTTCCTGATGCAATCACCTAGAAGAGATATTGCCAGAAATGTCCTAGCTCACCTGTTTTTACTGTAGCAAGCAGTCTGACTGCATTTTATTTTTTTGGTCACTTATCACACACAAATATTAAAAAACATTTAAGTCATAATTCTAAACATACAGATTTTTAAAATTAAAAGCATTTTAAAAGTAATGTATTAAAAAATGTGTGCCTTTTTTTGGTACTCCATGTGTCACTACTGAAATCACATCAGTGGAAGCCAGGGCAGAAAAGGTTTGGGTTTGGTTTCTGTTTTGTTTTTTTTAAATACCACCTCCTGAAATTATGTGATTCATAACTGAATACAGTCTTTGCTAGCTCTACTGATTTAGTAACACAGCTTGCAAAGAGATCAATGTTCAGACAATCCTACTGGTATCTCAGCACACCTCTTAGCAGATTAAAGCACTCCATAATTTTTTTTATTGGAATGACAGAATCTGCCCTAAATAAAGACACGATGGTAGAAGCCTCAATAAATTGGGAGTCATTTTCCACTTAAGTCTGTATAACACCAAACACACTGTTGAAACTTTAAATCACAGTAGTGACAGAGGCCTCAGACTTCATGGATTTATTCCCAGGAAGCATTAAACCTAAGGGAAGGATTGTATTCATTTTCCTACCTCTATTTCCTGTTCTGTTCACACATTGTTTAAATCATATCCCCAAAACCACTGATTTTTACTGTCGGAAGAAAGCATCAGTGTGAACAAGGTCAGAGACCTTTCCCAGAACACAGGTGATACAATAAGAGCCTGGAGAAAGGGATGTCTGTGCCTTAAAAATAGAGTTGGATCTAAAGCAATCCCTGAGTAATCCCCAAGTTCCCACGCATCCAGAAAAATCTACTTCTATTCATCACCAGCTTTTCCCATTAAAATTTTGGGACTTGGGATCCCACAGACTACAAGCAGGCACTGAAAGAAAGTTGAATCCCATTGTTTTTATCCACAGTCACCAAAAGCAGCAGCTTGCATTTTCAAATGCATCTTAAAACTCCTGAGGAATCACTGATGAAAGATTCAAGTCTTTATTGTCCTTCAAGTGTCAGGCACACATCTATTAGAGATGTGGCTATCCTATTTCTACTTCCTCCTAGAAAATAACAGCACAGTCTTTTTAAAATGTGCCTCAGTTCCTAAAACCTAACACAACTCCCTTTTGCAAATAGTAGATTTTAATTCCCATCCATTTCACATTTTGTGGTACCTATCAAAGTGATTTTATACTCCAGGGGATTCATAGTCTTTTGTCATTCAGTTTGACTTCTTCAGAAAGGCCAGAAGCTTGTCTTTTGTGATAAAACTATGAGCTGAGGACCATCTCCATTAGAACACAAGACTGCACAACTCCTAAAACCAAAGGACAGTGCTGATCAGTGTCAAGTTGAAAGGACAAAACCAGCTGAGTAATCAGCCATATGCCTAGGAAGAAGACTCTGCTCTTGGCAGCAGGCAACACAGTTGAAACAGCAGTAATGCCAGAAGCATGAACTGCTGATAACCGACTCTTTAAAACCTAGTAAGACAACAGGGACCTAATGTAAAACCTACAAGACCCTCCTGGTCACTCATCTACTGCTCGGGAGTCTGGGTGGTGCTCTTGGCATTGTCACAGCTCCCAAGCAATGTAAGAAGCTACCAAGGCAGAGGTTTTCAGGAAGAAAATTAAGTAGGCAAAGAATAAGCACAGGTAGATGGCAGGGACAAATAAGGGTGGGTTGAACAAATCCAATCCCCAAAGCTTTTAACCTGCTTAAGTCTCCTGAATCACAGGATGTTAGGGGTTGGAAGGGACCTCGAAAGATCATCTAATCCAACCCCCCTGCCAGAGCAGGATCCCCTAGATCAGGTCACACAGGAACGCATCCAGGTGGGGTTTGAATGTCTGCAGAGAAGGAGACTCCACAACCTCCCTGGGCAGCCTGTTCCAGGCTCTGTCACCCTCAACAAGAAAACATTTCCCCTTATATTTACATGGAACCTCCTATGTTCCAGCTTGCACTTTGCTTCAGTGATGGTCCCTGTTATAGGACCACAGGGAATTTTGGCAGGGGAACAGTTCGAAGTCAAGTTCTACCCTAAAGAGTTACCCACTGTAGGTCCTGCTAGTTTCTCTAACCTGAGTAAGCCTTTTAAAGGCCTAAAATAAAATGATCCCTCATCTTATCTTCAAGATGGCACCAAGCCTCAGGTCTTCCATCTGGATATATCTCTCAAGCAAGTCTCTGCTAAAAACTGAATTAGAAAGAGGTGCTGGAGGGATAAGAGCTATAGCCAGGCACTTTGCCTGTCATCTGGTCTTTAAAACACCAGTTTTTCCACACAGGGGGCCTGGATACTGAAGGATTTGTTTTGCATGAGGTTACTGTGATAGAGCAGGAATTAAGCTCAGACCAGCCATCCAAGTCTTGCACCAAAAGGAAAGACTTCTGTCCCGTGTTATCTCTGCTGTGACGTGAGCAAAAGGTGCCCTGTTTACCAGGCATGATCCTTGCACTGAAAGAGTTTCCAACCTAATAGGCAGGATTTCACAAATCCCATGAATACACAGCCATAAAAGATTCACAGAACTTAACCTCCTCACACTTCCCATTCTTACAGAGGGTATTTAAGGAGAAAAACCCTCCAACTGGCTTCGCCGCCATCCAATACAGCACCACATCACAGAAGAGAGAAGGGATTAGCATTTATCATCTGATCAGGCAAACAAGATAGCTAAACAAGAAAAGCTAGTAATGAGGCAGAAAATCTGTATGCACAATGGCATGGATCCTCCCACCTAGGCATGGATCAAGAATGTTCATAGTGCTGTTATTTAATTGAGAGACTTCATAGACAAAGGGCAATTTTTGCAGACAGCGTAGGACTGACAATGGAAAAATCCATGCTCTGTGGAGCCTCTTAATGACAAATCAGAATTAATAAACACTATCCCTTTTATAATAGGAATAAGTGAAATAATCATTTAAGTAAGTGTCTGTGTCATAGAAAATTGTTGCCATGTTCCAGCAATTATTTTTGCTGGGTGGTTTCAATGCAACAGAAATGCTGTCTTTATGCCAGGATTTTCTTAAATTGGCTACAGGGAGCAAGTAAATCAGCCCAAAGGTGAGTATTCCTCAAAGCCAATGTAATCCCTCCTCTTGCATTGGCTCTGGAGGACAGAAAGAAGAGATTTCTTAAGACAACGTGCAGTTCAACAGCCTCACACTTCCTGTATCACCTATACACGATGGACCATGTAGCTACATGACATCCCTGTCACACTGTGTATCTCCTGAAAGATCCTAAATGTGATACCCGAGATAAAACTATCACATCATCCTGACACATCTATTCCAGACCCTCCTGCTTAACTAAACTGTTAGTTTTGATCAGTACAAAACTTACTTTTCTGCGGTGCTAATTTATTGAAAGAGAGATGCCCCTGTGTGTTGGTCAACATCCGTAGCCACCCCATCCAGCCTGCCTGCAGGGAATGCAGTTCTGCTAGTTAACTCTGCTGAGCAATGCTTATTGAAATTACAGGGATTAAACTGGCCAAATACAGAGATTTACAGAGTAGTCATCAATATCTGAGTAAACTGCATCCCAGCCCTTTATAATCTGTAGAGAGGAACAGACACTTTTAAGGAGTAATACATTTCAAATAAATCAAATTATGTGTGCTGCAAAACCTCCTGTTTTTCTTCATCAGTTCTAACAGCAGTGAGGAGTGTCTGGCTTAGTGGGAGATTCTCCAAGAGATACCTACAAGAAGGTGAGGTGACCCATAGTGACATCATGGGCAAAAAAGGGCCCATCTCCAGACATACTCAGCCCAAGAGACATTAAACACCACACAAACTAGTGGCACAGCCATTGACCTGAGGTTATGGCCATCTGTGTCATGTCAACTATCAAACATCATCAGCCCATGAGCTGATGAATCTTCAAGTCATTAATGAAGGACAAAGCCATACAGCTTAGTGAAGAAGGAACACTGGTTAACACAGAATTGTTCCTGCTTATTTCTGGTGGGCTTTTTCTTGATTTGGTTTGGGCTTTTCCTTACGAATCCTGAAGACTTACAAAGCTGCCAGCAGCTCCTCCAAATAGAGGGAGACTCCCCAAAACTCAGTGTACCAGTGAGCTCCCTCTGTGGCTTCCTGGGCTGGCTATGACCTGCATTATAGGTTATTACCTTCAAAGATACTCTCTGGGAGAGAGGTGGGGAACAAAACCATAGGCATGGAAATGAGGAGAAACTGAAGAGTAAACAGTTTAAAGTTGCTTATCATACCAGTAGAATCTGGTATAAGGGTGTTTTATACTTTGTCCATTTTGCTGTGTGCTGTGATCAGTCTTAGCTCAAAAATGCTGAAGGAAAGTGACTTCTCTTTACACACATTTCGATCAGATGATGTCCTGTAAAGCAACATTTCTCTGACTTCTCTGTCACCGTATCCAAAATTAGCAACTTAATTTTATAGCCCACTCATAACTGCCACAGCCTTCCTAGTGTCGTGGCCCATAGTCTGGGAACAGCTGCTAAGGGAAGAGAAAAGGACATTAAGGGAAGAAAATATGGCCAGAGAGATACCTACTGAAAAGAGAGAGAGAGGAAAAAAAAAGTCAAAGGCAGCAATAAAAAAACCCCACAGAACAGTGAATTAAGGAGATGAAGAAACTGCTCAGAAATATGCAGATAACTCAAGTGAAAAAAAGAACAGAAAATGCACACAGTCATAAACCCAAAGGATGGCAAAGAAAGAAGGTAAAATAAGCCTATTTGTAAAGTGTTTTCATTTCAGGAATCAACCATAAAAGTACTTATCCATATAATTAAGAAAATCCTCCAGAAAACATAAAATCAGTCTTAGAAATACTCTAGAGGTAGTGCCTTAATTAAACAGCAAAACAGGACAGGTGAAATCACTTTGAAACAACTCAAGCACAAGGTAGCTTATGAAATGTCAGACGAGCAAAGGTTGTCAACCCATGTTTCAGAAATGAGCAGGTCACTTCTACCCCAGCTTCCCAGATCAGTTCAACATTTTTATTACCTATGTTAAAGTGTTATCCTTTACAAAAGGAATTTTTTTTTTTTCTTCCTTCCTTTCCCCTCTCTCCCCCACACCCTCCACAACCACACACCCCCCCCCCCCCCTCCTCTTTTTTTTCTCTCTCTTTTTTTTTTCCTCCTTCTCTCTGGTCGCTA
>JANHGN010020498.1:37445-47451 GCA_024605025.1 Megaceryle maxima | reverse complement strand
AGATTACAATTATATTATATTAGTGATTGATTATAAAATATAGAACATATAGATCATTAACTAAATATAACATTACAGTGTTTCTCACATTAATTAAAAGAGAGATAATAGGAGCTCCAAAAAAATAATTATATAAAGTTTGTATTTTCTGAGCTACAAATGCTAAACCCAGGGGAAGATGGAATTTTTCCACTGCTTTAACTACTAATTGTGCACGTCAATAAGCCTAACTTATCATTAGCCATGTTTTGAAGAACCTGAAGCCTATTTCTCATGGGATAATTTATCAGTATTAGGACACTTCAGCTTAGTGGAAAACCCATGCACTATTAAGAATTGTGCTTGGTTATATTCTTTTACTAATCAATAATTGGTTTTAAGATCTGAAATCACAGTAGCTGCATAGCATCACCTTGACTTCCTAAGTAACATAATGGTACAGCCTGTTAGTGCTATGTCCTTCACAGTAGCAATGCCGTTACACGTCTCTTGATTCATAATTACTGTTGTGGATACTGGGTAGGATATTATCCAGTTTTGGGATTTGTGCCTCTATCAGTCATGTAACTGTAACCAAAAATTAATATATATTTTGAAAGCACCTCAAAAGTCTCTGTAAATGTGAGTTCAGTGGATCAGTGACCTTCTTCAACTTGATCTTTCTTTCTTGTCCTATTACCTCCCAGAAAAAAAACTCTAGGGTGGAGAATGGTTATATCCATTGAAGTTATCTCCTCAAAATGCACAGGAAAGAAAAGAATATAAATTTATACTCCATCTAAATTAGTGGATTATAACAGCCATTTTTGACTATTAAAACAGATATGAAATAGTTTGATTAGGTTAGAGCTTGGGCAACATTTGCTATCTCAAGTCTTTTGGGAAAGCAGACACAATTTTGCAAGTGTTCAGAGGAAAGTGCTTTGAAAGCAAGGTTATGAGAGACAACTCATACTTTTGCTCTTTCAACATGAAATAAATCCCCTTACAAAACCACACAAGTTTGCCTTGATCAACCACAATTTATGCAACAATTTTATCTACTAACCTGGAAGGCTAAAGTGTATCAAAGGAGGTTCACATCTACCTTTGAAGTTTAGCTATATCTATTCTGGCCTTGGTAAACTGCAAAGATGTTACCCAGTTGTGAAATCTTACTCCTTTTCTGAAGCTAAAAAAAGTTCCATTTCCTCTTTGGGCCTTACCATTTTTCTTAATTTTGTCTCAAATCATAAGATACCTGCTGTTTTGTATAACACTGTAAATTCTAGAGGTGCATATTACTACATATTGAACTAATCTTTTATTTTAGGCCACAAATCAGCTTTTTTCATTCCTGGATATGGAGAAGGGTTAAAAAGTATAACACAATTCCATTTAAAAGGAAAAACAGAAGCCAAATACTAAAATACTTCTGTTTATCTTAAAATGTGGGTTCAAGACAATCTCAATACAGCAAAGAACTCTCATGACTTCCTTTTACAGGTCACACAGACAGCCCTGCAGTTTATTACTGTTTGTACTCTATTTTTTATTTTTCACATTCAGTTCTCATTACAGTTCACTCCACCAGTAACTTATTTCTACCTACTTTAATCTACTATTGGGAGTAATGAACAACACCTGAGACAGTGACTTCCTAGAATGCCTGGAGCTTAAAATTTGTTTGTTTGTTTGTTTGCTTGTTTTTTAAGAAGTCATAGTACTAAGCAGAATAAAGAGAGAGAGACCTGCTGCTCATTTTCATGTCTACAAATCCTACAAGGTATCACATATAATAGTGATTACAGCAAAATTAAACCTTGATTTTTGCCAAATACTTGTTGTCCTAGAGAAAATTGTTACACAGACCACAAAACTAGTACATCTGTACTTGATAAGCATTTTTTTGTTTTAAAATGGCTTTATATGTACTGTATTTACAAGTAAATATTTTATTCTTCTGGCATCAGAAGTATCTGTGGTATATGTAATCGGTTAAAGTAATAAACACGCTACACTTCAATAATGTAACTGATTCCACATTCTAAACAATTTATGCAGTTCTATGCTTCATAAATCATTTCTATCATTCTTTTTCCAACTTCTAAACCTATTCTTAATTTTAATCTTTTTTTCCTGTGTTCCTTATTTTGTAACTTTTTCACATAATTTCTTCTCTTTCTATGTTTGTCTTCTATATTACTTGCCCTTTATAATTTTCTTATATTTCTCTGCTAGTTGAATTGCTATTCACACAATAATCTCACAGATCTCTTATTTTTAAATTGTTTAGGAAGAACTCATTGAGAATAATCAATATCTGAAATTTGAATGTCATTGGTTATCTTTGACTCAATAGATCAGTCATGTAGTATACTTTGTTCCATAACTGAATCAGCATGACTTTTATGTTTTGCTTCAAATGATTGTGTTTACAAGCATCTATGAATATAATTCATTTAAATGAACTCTCTGAGCAAACAATCTGCTAATAAACCCGTGGATGATAATACTCAGAAAAGGGAATACAGAAAGTTATGACTGGGGGAAAAAAAAAAAAAAAAAAATTATAATTTTGAACAGGCATTCATGACTATTTTTTTTTATATTTTTTTTTTTCTGCTCTAGTTCCAGTGAATGAAAAGACATAAGCCTGTGCCTCAATTCTTGCTGAAGTTGTAGGAACTCCAAGTATGGCAGTCTGTTAAGAATACAAGTTTCCCATTGTTACTTGTCAAATTAGCTATCAAGGATTATAACAATAAATATCACTTAATAATTTTATTTTGTAATAGTAAATAAATAATATACACAATAATCACCAATACAAAGCTCTGTTACAATCTGTGTAAATAGATTCTGAAATACATACTGTCATATCCTGAGGCAATTTTATATTTAGCATAATAAATGTTATAAGAGTCCAAAGTAATTAAGAAGAGCCATTTAAAGGACATTAATCCTTGGTTTAAAAGTCATCACAGCTATTTGGAATCTATCTTATCGCCAGTCAGCTTTCAAGTCCTGGTATATTAAATTCTGTCCTGAGTTATATGAAAGAAGTTCAGCAACAAGAATATCTGGAAATACTTCTGCTCCCCATTGGCACAAAGAAGCTCCTGGAAAGCTTACAGATGCACAAATGTGAGAAACCATGGTCTGCAGAAAATTAACTCAGACAGCTGGCATTCACCAACTGCCTGATCCCAGTGACTACGGTGCCAGGTCACTGAGGGAAATGAGAATTACTTGCAGTGGTCTTTTCCTCATTAAATACATTCTTAATGAATAAGTTTACTTTGCTATCAGTTGTAACTACATGATGAGAAAGCTTTGAGGAAAGTTATGATCATTTTCAGAGCCATACAGATACAAGTATGAGAGCAGCTGATGTGTTTTTACAGGATATGTAACATCAGTCTTAATGATTTCTAACATCTCAGTCATTATATCATGAGATATCAGAAAAAAAAATAATAAAAAACAACTAAACAAATAACTAGTCACATTTCTTATAAATCCAGTTCAACTGTTCCTTTTCAAAAGCGCATGAAAGACTGGATAAAAGTATGTAGGCAACACCTTGAACTAGAGGTCAGCATTTGCTTAGGGCACCATGTTTCAAGGAAGCTGTGGCCCAGTTGGAGGAAATCCAGAGACGAATAACAAGTAAGCTCAACAATCTAAAAATCATGATTATAGGAAAAGACAGGAAGAACAGTTACTGTTTAGTCTGAAGAAGAGTATACAGAAGGAGAATGCAACAACAGTCTTCAAAGATGTTAAATATTACTGTAAATAGAAAAAAGAAGAATGAAAAAATCTGTTCTTGCATCTCAGTTGGGAATAAGACTAGAAATAATGTGATTAAATTACAGTGAAAGTGATTTCGATATTACAAAAATATATGAAATATTGCCAAAAAAGAAAAGAAAAAAGTAAACTCTGGAAGTGATCACCTGGGAAGGTTCTGGATTACCAATTATTAGAAGTTTTTATGAACAGGTTTGGCAAACAGCAGTAAGGAACAAGTGTAAAGGCAGAGGTCAACTCTACCAGGGGACAATTTACCCCAGAGTGTAATGTGTCCCTATAGCAGAACTCTTTTGGGTCATCTGTGAAAGAAATAGTCTCTGTCTCTCTTAAAATCAGTTGCTCACTTTGCTATTGGTATACAGTGATTTTAACAAAGTATAGAGACCACTGAGATGTGACTGTTCATTATCATTTAAATGCAAGTGGTGTTTATCAAGACTTGCACAAGTACATTTTTGTAAAGGACTAAAATGGATATTGAATGAAAAGTCAGAACAAAACAGAGCACCTGACTGAGGGTGGAACCACCAGTTTTATCACTCTTGTAATAACTGCCCTGGTAATTCCTGTCCCCGGTAGACTCAGTGCTACATGGACTTATTTCTTTCAGTTTTGTGCTGCTAAGGTGCTGTGGTCTTCCTCACAGTTACCCTGTGGGGATAAGATCTAAAATACAGTGATGGTCATTTTTGCATCACCAACCCTTCCATGCCACTTTCAAGGTGGGTTTCTTGATATACGATGCCAATGCGTTATACTGACAGGCCAGAATAATAATTATTTTTAGTTTGTGTTGTGTTAGCAAGGAACTCACTCATGGACCAGGATCCTATTATGCCAAACACTATACAAACTGCAGTACAGAAATGGTTCATATCACAATCACTTTTTTCTTTCCGGTTCCCAGAATACCCTTTTTTTGATGATTAAAAATGTGTCAGAACTAGAATGAGGTGTGGAGGAATTTGCTGGTAGTTGAAAGCTCTTTTGCATTACTATTTCATTGGATCAGGATATGTATAGAGATAGAATTGTAATCTGTATTCTGCTGGAAATCTTTTCCAGATTCCATGGGAAACTGTACTGTGATACAAACATTTTAAGGACTTCTGTTTTGATGTCTGCCCATAGGGAGTAAAGAAGACATGGGTAGTTTTTAGGTGTCATACAACTTCAGTGGTTTAAAACTGTGCTGTGTAAGCTCAGAATAATTAATTGAAGTTCCTTTCAAATACGTTGGACAGAAATTGTCACACAGGACAACGTATTCTGTCCTAACCAAACTGTTTAAAATATCTAGAACAGACTAGCTCATTTTGCCTGCCAAAGTGACTGCATATCTTTTTACTGCTGGGAATTCCAGGATAACTATCTTGCATTTAAGCAAGAAAATCTTAAGGTCCCCTGAACTGCCTACTGCCCTCCAGGTTGCATCCTCTGTCTCTTTTAACGATATACCCACCAACTCTTTACTCAGATGATTTTCTTGAATCTGGAAGTACATTTTTTACAAGGTGAAATGAATAGAATGACACAAGTCGAACACAGCCAAATGCTGTGTGTATCAAATCAATTTAATTTTTTTCTTCAGAGGAAATGTTTTTATCAATCACAGCTCTAAAGTAAAGGTCTCTGTGGGTTGTTCACAGGACCCGTAGGTAGGGTGGCCTGGTTAAGCTCCAGCTGATTAGGGCAGGACTGCGAGTGTGTGTGGGGTGTGTGCCTTGTGCACAGGACCGACAGGAGGACCTCTGCTTCAGATTAACCATGTTTAAAAGGACAACGTCCACCAGACAGATTAAACAGTAACCGGGGAGTTAACCAGGAGAAGAGAAATTCTGTCGAACAGAATAAAAGAAACAGAAATGCAGAGGGAGCTGACCTGAAAAAAGGCATAAAGTCAGCACGAAGAGCTGTCAGGTGGAGGGTCCCCTGCAGGGGCATCGGCAGCAGCTCCACCCGCCCGGCCCCCACCGGCAGCGTCCTTAAGGCAGTCGCCCTTCCCTCCCGCCCACCCCCCGCCACCTCCTCGGACCGGACCGCGGGAAGGACCGGTCGGCTGCTGGGCCACTCGCGGGGCCCACACGGGGTGTTGCTGGTGCCTGTGACCCACGGGCCGGGGGCAGAGCGGGGCTGCCTGGGAGCTGGGGGTGAGCTGGGGTGTGTGCTCCTGGGGATTAGTTACTGGAGCCGGGAGATGCGTAGCTCTTTATTGATGCTCTGTTAAGTCTCTGGTATCATCATTTGTCTCTTGTATTGCAAATATTGATCCTGAATGGATAGTTCACTGTGGGTTAATTACATGCCATTAATAAATTAATAAAGTGCTTCGATTCTGAGTCTGTCCTATGGAAACTTTTTCCTGGTGACTTGCCTTTCCTGGGGAAGCATGCTTAGCAGCCAGTGACAATTAGCAGTGGTTTACTGGTACACAGTTCAATTAATAGAGGCAAACACTGTTGATACTTAGCAGGAATGGTGAGCAGTTTAAAAATGTTTCAAATTTTCCATTGGAGTAACTAGAAACCTTACAAAGTACCCTTAAAGATTTCAGATTACTGAAGGGTTTAATTCCACATTTCTTTCATCTGTATTCACAAGACTATTACACTCAATAATTATTAATTAATATATTTCATTAATCCCCAACATTGATGTCAAGACACAGTATTAATAGGAATAGCCCTGTACTTTGTCTTATCCACTGTATATTGATGAATTTTCTCTCGTATTTCTGGCATTTTTTTCATTTCCAGTTTTTAAGATAATTTCTCTCAGCAAATGACTTTTATTTGCTCCTGTTAGTCATACTGTTCATCCGGACTTAGGAATCTGGGCAGAAAAAGAAGAGCAAAAAGAAACAGCTTTTTTTTTTTTTTTTTCTTTCTAGAATGAAAAGAAGACCTGTTCAAAGAGTTTGACTGCTAGTTGAAGAAGAAACATATTAACTGCATGCCAAAAGGAAAAAAAATACAATGCTTAATTTCTTATAATCATAATTACTTTTGTTCAAAAAAACCCAACACAAAAAAGCAGAACATGGATACTTTGACAAACACTGTCTTCCACAGAACTGTAAACAAATTATTAAAGGCAGAATTAAATCCCTTAGATATTTAAATTTCTAGCTGTGACAATATCAGCCATCTATGTATAGTGTATTTATATGTGCATAATGTACATATATATGTAAATATAAACATATACGTACGCATTCATAGGTATATACATACAGACACAGTGGAATTGAAGGCCGAGGAGAAAGACTGCCAATTTCTGAGGAACTGTGTTTATTAAATAAATAAATAACTATTCCTCAATGTTTGTGGAAACAAAAATGGAAAATTTCTGTATGTGCAAAACTCCTGTTACTTCATATTTTTCTTAGCACAGCTGGAGGTGTTGGTTAAGGGGTGCTGTAGATCATGTGAACTGAGCCTTTAGGAAAACCATAATGAAGTCATATTCTAGAGATCTGCTGTACACTAATGCATTCTTTGTTCAGTTGGGCATCATAACATATCTAAATAATTAGGCTATGCGGCATTGCAGTAAAGAAAGATTAAAACAAAACAAAGCAAATCCCTGACCACCACCTGGTTAAGCAGAATCTCCAGAATTGCTGGTGCCAAGTGTTCTACATTCATGAATCAGGCCTCTGAATTATAGGAGTTACTTAAAGATCACACCTTCAATAATGCTGTCAGGCTTGGGGCTTTATATTTTCCTCCTAGCTTTCAAAAAAATAACATTAATATTTTTATAACTAATATTGTCATTTAATTACATAATGTTAAGTTTTAAAACTTAGGTACTGGAACATTCCTTCAGGCTTTTCTGCCCAAAACAAAATGTAAAAATAAAATTAGCATGAAAAATGAAGTTCTTGGAATAATTTTGGAACTGAACTAAAAGAGGACATCTGATATTTGTTGTAAGGTATGAATCATGCTTTTTATGTTCCAGAAACACACAAACACACCTCAGAAGGAAAAAGGAAAGTGACTGTTTCACTAATCCTAGGCCTGGAATAGTGTAGCCTACCAGGCTATCACCAGGTTTTACTAAGTTAAAACCATGCTAACAAGGCAACTCAATTTTTGATCAACATGAACTCAGTGATCTTTATAACAATTTTTGCCTCATATAAAATATGTTTGTGGGTGCATCTATATGGAAGTCATATTATAGCATAGATTACAAATATGTCACATATGTGTGACAGATCATGTGTGTGTATGTATGTATGTATACTTGTATAGAGAAGTTAGCACTTTCATACATGACCTCATGCAACTGGGTATATATTACAACCCCTTGCTGAGGAAAAAGTTACTAATCTATAAAGTAATCTAATGTTTTATACCATACCTACCAAGTTTAGGACTTCTTCTGAGACTTAAAATGCTGATCATAACACAAAACAACAATATTACTTTCTAAGACAACTTCTCTGTTACTGAAAGAGCATATAGAAACAGACTTTCCAGTTGGGACAGTGGGATTGAGTACACTCTCAGCAAATTTGCAGATCACACCAATCTGAGTGGTGCAGTTGACATGCTAGAGGGTCAGGATGCCATCCAGAGAGACCTGGAAAAGCTTGAGGAGTTCATGAGGTTCAAGAAGGCCAAGTGAAAGATCCTGTACCTGTGTTGGGACAATCCTCAGAAACAATACAGGCTGGGAGAAGATGTGACTGAGAGCAGCCCTGCGGAAAAGAACTTGGGGGTACTGGTGAATAAAAAACTGGACATAAGTTGGCAATGTGCACTTGCAGCCCAGAAGGCCAACTGTATCCAGGTCTGTATCAGAAGAAACATGACCAGCATGCCAAGGGAGGTGACTCTGCCACACTGCTCTGGTGAGACACTGGCTGGAGTATGGTGTCCAGTTTTGGAGCCCAAATCACAAAAAGGACATGAACCTGTTGGAGTGGGTCCAGAGGAGGGACACAAATATGATCAGAGGGCCAGAACACCTCTCCTATAAAGAAAGGCTGAGAAAGTTGGGGTTGTTCAGTCTGGAGAAGAAAAGACTCTTTGGAGATCTTATTGTAGCCTTTCAGTACTTAAGGAGGGGCTATAAGAGAAATGGGGAAAGTCTTTTTAGCAGGGCCTGTTGGTATTGGTTTTAAACTAAAAGTGGGAAGATTTAGACTAGATATAAGGAAGAATTTTTCTACTATGAGGTTGGTGAAACACTGGAACAGGTTCCTCAGAGAGGTGGTAGATGCCCCACCACTGGAAACACTGAAGGTCAGGTTGGACAGGGCTCTGAGTGACTTGATCTAGTTGAAGATGCCCCTGCTTACTGCAAGGGGTTTGGACTAGATGATCTTTCAAGATCCTTTGCAACCCAAACTGTTCTATGAATTGAAAACATTTGTACTGCATTATTAAAGGTTCAGCTATTATTGTTAGGTCTTTCCTACACTGCACTGCTATTACACCTCAGTTTTGACCTTCAATATTTTCATTGGTTTATATTCAAAGTTTCTTATGATCATAAAATGACAAATTTATAGCACTTGTTCAAAGTTTATCAGTAAGTCCTAGCAGCATGTCTTTGTGGTTTCTGCTATTTATAAAAAATCTACATTGTTAAACCACAGAGAAACCCAACATTCAGACACTGTATAAATGTAGAGGAAAATGATAGCCATTGCTTTGTGAGAGTTTGTTATATATACGTGAGATAATGCATTTAATATCAGCACCCTTTACATTTCTGCAGTCACAACAAAACTTCTGTGAGTTTACCTGGTGTAGTAGTGTTATACCCACAACAGGCTACAAACATATATTGCCTATAAGTAAAGGCAGTATTTTTTTTCCAGAACAAATGATATAATGAGGGAAAAGTCAATTCAGGGGTTTAGATACATTCACAGTATTCTTCAGAAAACACATTTTCACCTTGTGGTAAGAAGCAGGTATTGAAAAACATGTCCAATATAGGAGGGATGCAAATCTGCATCCAAAGGCCAGCTCAGGAATCTCTTGCAAAATCTAGAAAATTAGTCCATAAAACCTTGGAATATATATTGATATTATTGCAGTGGTGTATTAAACTCTCTTAGTCTTTTAATTAGCCTTTATTAAAGCAGTTTATTTCCCCTAAGTCTAACTTAAGAGAATAGATATCAAAATATTTTGGCTATTGAGTGACTGAAATATTTAAAAGGAACATACTAGTCTTACTGGAT
>JANHGN010020498.1:0-13957 GCA_024605025.1 Megaceryle maxima | reverse complement strand
ATGATTATCTTTTTTTTTTCTTTTTATACTTATCCCTTGTTTAGTTTTTATTTTTTTTTTTTTTTTTTTTTTTTTTTTTTTTTTTTTTTTTTTTTTTTTTGAAGTATATATATAAATTCTGAATATATACGAAAGATAAAATTATTATTTTGCACACTTCCATAACTACTTTCAGAGTCTGGCATAATGCTGTCAGAAGTTCAGCACAAAATGTTTATCATTCCTTTTACTAAACATAGCCACATTACAGCTCCATTATTTTAAACACATGAAATAGATAGACAGAAAATTGCTGTACCTATATAAAATATCATTTTATGACAATGAATTCTGCTTATTATTAGCTCAATATCAATTTGACTTCATGCTTTTAAATAACCTTCCATTCCACATTACTTGGAATGATTTCTATATTTGTACTAGAGGACCAATGTTTCAAAGTCCCTTATTGAACAATGCAAACTGGGAGCCTGATGTACTCTTCCATGTGTGTTATAAATAGTTTATATTTTCCTTTTCAGATATGACATTATTACAAGAGTTATACTAACAAGCTGAATAACTAACATCCACACTTCATGTTTATTACTGCTTTCATAAATTTTAATTAGGAAGATAAGTGTTCAGGAAGCTACAGTATAAGCAGAGTAACAATTAAATACCTGTTAATGCAATTATAACCAGTTATCTCTTTTAATTAAACAAGTTTGTCATTATTAGGAAAACAAGAATATCTATGAAACTGTAGAAAAGCTTCTCCCAAAATTTCTTGTGAGGTAGTTCTGTTCATCGGTATTTAAAAGTAAATCAAAGCTATTGCCTTCTCACTTAGTTAAACTATTCAGCGAATAGTAGAAAGCATGTTTTAGAACCACAGGAGGTGAACTGCCTCTAAGGGTTCTGGTTCATTAGCAAGGATGTCTGATGAGAGATCAGAAGATAATGAATTATCAGCACCTAACAAAACCAGAGAACAACCACAGTATTAAAAAAATGGAACAGTTCATGGAGAGACCTCAGGAGATTTCTTTGCAAGTTAAGTCAGAGAGGTAAATGAGTTATTTACAAAATCATTTGGAGTAACATATTTGAAATAGGAGTAAACATTTTTAAAAAGCCAACGACCCCCCAAAATGTTTATTGAAACAGTGACAAAATAAGTAAGGTCAGAATTATGTTCTCACAAGTCTATATAGATTATACTTGCAGCAATAAAATGTTAATATAACCTTTTATATATATATATTAAAAAAATTAACTGAGGAAGCATGGGTTTTATTTAAATTTTTACACAGTAGTGTACTGTCTTTTCTTTCCCATTCTATTAGATGAATAATTTTCAATTACATTATTCAGTGTAGTTTACTTTTGCAGTATGTCATTAATGATTTAAAAACTTTTATGTTACTTTTCATTAACATTTGATTTTGTGTAGTTGGAAAAGATATAGACTGCTACATGTCTTTCGTGATTGGAACAATATTTTTCTTAGTAAAGTTATTTGTGTTTCTACCTTACATATTACTAGCATTCTCCAAGACAGTGGACAAAATATAAGACTTCTGTCTTTACTTATTTCTACTATCAATCAGTTTTGTGGTATCTGGAAATTTACTTCCTCTGCTTCAGGTCCCACTCCATCAGACATCGTCTTTTGCAGTGCACATGTAAAGCTAAGTTTCTGCTTAAGCAGAATCTGTTGAGTAAGACTTTAAATAACAAAATTCTATGTTGTGACCTGCCCTAATGATAGCAAAGACTTGAAAAAGGCTCTTTTTCAAAAAGTGAAATCTTAGAGGACCTTTTCCAAACAGATACAAAACTGTGTCCTTAATGAATATGCATATTTCTTTTTCCCTATTTTCTGATCTTTTCAAGCTTAAAATATTAATTTCATAAGGCATAGTTGAAACTGTGTATGCTTTATTAGAAAAACCTGAAGATTTTTCTAAGGTTGGCACCAGACAGAAACCTATTCTCTAGCGACTTCAGCCTGGTGCCATTAAAGTCTATCCTCAAGAAAGAATGTTTCATAAAGGCAGTGCCCAGAAACACTTTTCCAAATTGGACAGACCTTCAGCTAATAGTTACCTTACACCTCATAGTATTTTCATAGCTTGCTATTTATCCTTTGAGTAGATGAATACCTAAATTATCTGTTGACTTCAACAGGTCTTAAAAAAACCCCCCAAACTTAAGTAGACAAAAGGATAATGCACTCAGATTAGACAGGTAGATAAATAGACTAACAGATTGGTAGATAGTAAATCTCTTGTTTTTCCAACTGTTCCTGTTGTACAGTTCTTTTTCTAATAACTTTCTTTTGTTTCATTTTTCTCAAGGAAGCACTGTAATAAATTTAAAACTTTTGGGAAATTATCATATACAGATTATACTACAACAGAGAAGGATAAATAGACCCAAATTTGTAATCATCTGAGACCTTATTTGGTTTGGTTTATGCCTTTCTAGTACAAGACATTTTAGACTATTTTAAACCCCTCCTATTTCTAATCAGGTGCCTCCAGGCATAAGTGCTCTTTCTAAAGAGGCTCTTGCTCTTTGTAGGGTTAAACAAATCAATTCTTTGCCTCTATGGTGTAAGCACCAGACACTGTAATAGTGGTATTTGGCCTCAGAGTAATTGGTGTGATTAATAAATGCTGATGGATCAGCAAACTGTTTGCGTTGTAAAGTTCAGGATTTGGGAGATTAGATACAAACTGTTGTGTTACTATTAATGTAATCAGTCTAACACAAAAAAAAAAAAAAAACAACCAACACTTCAAAATAAATCATGTCACCTTATAAATCCCTTGAGCTCATGCAGGATTGTTGAATTACTTAGTTAGCTTCATTTGATATTAGAAAGGGTATAACATTAATGTAATAGGAATTTCATTTTGATATTATCTAAAAGTGGGATTAAATCCAGAAAAGGACATTGTAGAAGCCTGGTTTCCAGTGGATAGTTTGGCTGGCATGCCTTACAATATTCCTTCTCATAGAAAGCAGAAATGTTCTTCATTTTTCCAAGTGACCAAGACATTTTTCAGGACACTCTTCAATGAGAAATGGAGAATATTAGAAGTATAAGTATGACTTCTAATTTTAAGAATTTCAATTAACTCCCTAGAGAAGGTAAAGTTAAGCTTCACTAATGCTTTATCTTGATTTTCTTTTCCTCCTTCTTTAAGTAGTAACATTGCTAAGGCTCTTTAAAGAATAGGTTATTGAATGTAGAAAATTACTAAACATAAAGCATTAATATTCTTATTAGCATGTAAAATCTTTTGTCAAGTGAGACTTACTTAGGAATACTTGAGTCTCTTCTCAGTTTCTTTCCTTTCCCAAGCATGCAGTCAGAATGGCTATGAAATTGGCAAACTGCAATCTTTTCTGTAAAGAGATTTTTAGTAACGTATTAATAGCAAAGACATGGGATTCATGCTGCATTTTTTATCCCCGTGTGACAGAGGTAGTTATGAAGGGGACCTTCAAGGGGCTTACTCATGTCTCAGGGAAGTTCTAATGACTGCTGGTGTTTGATGAGATCAAGTTACAGCTGTCTGTTTGCAAATTCTCACAGGTTCTGGTTTTTATCTCTTTTTGATTGGAAGTGCCATTTATTCTCAGGCTCCTCTTGTAATAGTATTAGGCAGATATTTCATAAAGTATCTGTAGAAGTTTAATTTTGTCCTTCATCCCTGTCATCCAAATGTAAGTTTTTTTACTGGCCTGAATTGTACATTATAGCTACTGGTTAGGGGTGTTCCAAGAGGATATATGTTGCTTATTTATAGCTTAGAAGGAAAAAGGCATCCCAATATATATATTTCTTACAAAAGATAGATCAGTCTTCTGTTGAAACACAACTAAGCCAGTCTAATTTTCAAAGCAGCAATTTGGCAGAAAGGACCAAATTTATACTTGAAGTGAGTGATGCAGTAATTTCTAATAACTAGAAATCTATCTTGGGATGCTTTGATAACTGTATGCAGCCTGTTAAATGTTGTTTGTTATACCTTGCATCTTCAATAAAAAATGTTGAAAATACCCTTAATAATATGCCTCCCTCCCTCCTTCCCTCCTTTTCTGCCTTCCCCCCCCCTCCTTCCACCCTCCCTTTCTTTTCCTTTTAATTACTATAAACTTTACCAACATTCATATACACGTAACACTTAAAAAGATGACCATCATAAACATTCATCTTCAGGTTTACCTGGTCAAAAAAATACAATATGGATTCAATTATATGAACAGTTATATTAATGTCACACTGAGTTTCAAGATGTATGAGAAAAATGTGTCACAAGTCTGAAATATTATAGTTATTTGTAGGTGGAGGCTTTTTTGTTTGTTTTGTTGGGGAAGTTGTGTGGTTTATTTTAACTGCTTCTGAAACTATTCTCCAATGTTGACTCAATTCCAGGAACCACTTCCTTGAAAGTATATATTCCAGTAGATAAACAAGCTTTCTTCTCAGACTGTTACTGTTTAGGACAATTATTAGACTAGCTTTCACTTTTAAGAATGTGCTCTCTTGAGATTACCTGCTATTCCTCTAGTATTTCATAGCTATTTTAACAATGGAAGCTGAATCTCTTTGAATGGTCTCTTTTCCTCCAGGTTCCTTTGAAACTCCCCATTTTTATTGCTTGTTCAGCCTTGAATGCAAGTTACTCGTGCTCAGATTATGAACCTGGGTCTTTTAACATATTTTAAATTCTCCCAGGAGACCTTTTCTGTGCTGCCCTCAGGGGAATACAGATGACAGCCTATGTCTTACTGCAGTCTTCCTGACAGTGGCTCACTAGATCAACAGGCAAACTGCTTTCAATGATAAGGTAATCCTGAAGCTGGATAAAGTTCACTATACAACCAGCATTTGCAGTATGATAGTTCCTGGGCGCCCTGTCTACACTATGGTAAAATAAAATCAAGTTGTGCAGCCAGCAGTACTATGTTTAGCACTGCAAGTTCCTTCAGTTCATAGAATCAGAGAATCATAGCATTGTTTTGGTTGGAAGACACCTTTAAGATCATCAAGTCCAAGCATTTAGTCAGCATTGCCAAGTCCAAAACTAAACTGTGTCACTAAGCAACACATCTATATGTCTGTAAATATCTCCATGGATGGTGACTCCCCCACAGAATCACAGAATTTCCTAGATTGGAAAAGACTTTTAACATCATCTAGTCCAATCATTAACCTAATACTGAGAACACCTTGACCACCTCCCTGGGCAGCCCATTCCAGTGCTTTGCAACCCTTTCAGTGTAGAATTCTTTCCTAATATCTCATCTAAACTTCCCCTGGCACAACATGACACCATTTCCTCTTATCTTGTCTCTTGTTATGTGGGATAACAGACAATCCCATATCACTACAACCTCCTTTGGCAGTTGTAGCAAGTGATAAGGTCTCCCCTCACCCTTCTTTTTCTGGCCTAAACAACCCCAGTTCCCTCAGTGGCTGCTCATAAGACTTGTGCTATAGACTCTTCACCGGTTTAGTTGCCCTTCTTTGGACATGCTCAAGCACCTCATTATTTTTCTTGTGGTGTGAGGCCCAAAAGTGAACACAGCATTTGAGGTGTGTCATCAGCAGTACAGGGTGAGTATAGGGTCATAATCACCTCCCTAGTCCTGCTGGCAACACTCTTTCTGATTTAAGTCAGGATTCAGTTGGTCTTCTTGGCCACCTAGGCACAATTCTGACTCATGTTCCGGTGGCTGTTGATCAACACCCCTGGGTCTTTCTCTACCAAGTAGCTTTCCAGCCACTCTTCCCCAAGCCTGCAGTGTTGCATGGGGTTGTGAGCCAAGTGTAGGACCCGGCACTTGGCTTTGTTGAACCTCATCCCATTGGCCTTGGCCCATTTATGCAGCCTGTCCAGATCTCTCTGTAGGGCCTTCCTACCCTCAAACAGATTGACACTCTAGCTTTATTTGGTGTTATCTGCAAATTTACTGAGGGTGCACTCAATCCCCTCATCCAGATCACTGTTAAAAATATTAAAGAGAACTGGTTCCAATACTGAAAAATACTGGAAAACACCACCTGTGACCAGCCACCAGATGTATTTAAATCTATTCACCACCACTCTCTGGGCCTGGCCATCCAGCAAAACATTCTCCCATCCAAGCCATGAGCAGCCAGTTTCTCCAGGAAAATTCTGTGGGAAACAGTGTCAAAAACTTTACTAAAGTTCAGGCAAGCAACATCCACAGACATCTCAGTTTCCAGAAACATTTACTTTTGGAATAACTACTAATCTTGTTTTGTTTTGGCTTGTTTTCCATTCTTCTGAAACACAGTCAATATTACTGCTTACAGTTGCAAGCATTCAGGTAGCCTGATCAGTTATGGAAATTAGATTTGAGCATGATTTTTAAATTTTTTATAAGTTCCCAGATGAGACAGATAAGAAGTATTATTCTTAGCATAAGATTTAGCAGGGAAGCACTTGTATTCATCTGCAAGGAATTAATCTGTCTAAGTTCTTGTTTCCCCAGTCAGATGGGCTGTTCTGCACACTGAATAGAGGAGGGTCCCATCACAGGTTCCAGGCTGCTTGGCTATGAAATGTAATTTCACTTGATGGAGAAAAAGGAAGTAAAAATAAGATTTGCAAAGGTAGCATAACTAACACAAAATTTTGATGCCTAATGGCAGCACAATAATGCATTACAAAGCAAAAATACTGAATTATTTTTGAAACCTGGGGACAAAAAAGCCTAATTAATCAGCTATACAGTTATACCATCCACTGAGTTCCGATGCAGGTAGCAAAGACAGTTCATATCTCTTGGAGACAGTATTTCAGCCTCTCTACAGACTCGGTCTAGAATCAGACTAAAGTTCACAGGTGTGAAGTTATCAGTGCTGCCAGGAAACCAAGTGACTTATTCTTGCTTTGAAGATATGGAATGACTTCAAGTGAATGCACATCACAGAAGCAAGTGTATTCTGAGAAAATTTTGATGTTTTGATGACCAAATTAGAGATCCCAGGAGCAAAACATTGCTACTTCTTCATCTTTTTGTTTGTTTGTTTGTTTTGGGTTTTTGGGTTTTTTTTAGTTTGGTTTGGTTTATTTTTTTCATTTGCTTGCTTCCATGTGGAAGTGGGAATATTAGTTCCAATTTGGGAGCTAGAAAGACCTGAAGAATAAAAGGTAATGAAGTAAAAATGAAGTAAAATGAAGTAAAAAATAAATTACTAGATATAAGTGCATAAATAGCCTCTCTACATCCAAAAAGAGATTCTCCTGTGTAAGTGACACTATTTTTGAAAAACCCTGTCTTTTTGAAGAACTGAAAGAATGCATGTACTCCTATTTCTCAGTCAATCATTTTTACTTTCTATTTCTTTTCTTTCTAATATTTTATGTTTGGAATGTTGTGAAGAGGGAGAGGGAGGGTAGTCATCCTATGAACAGTTCTTCATCTTTCCCTTTCTTAAAGTGTAAAAGACAGAACAACAACCTTTTGAACCAATATGATATATTACTTTATTTTTGTTTTTCTCTTCCTTTTTGCCAAACAACTCCATTAGGGACAGGTTTGTTTCAGAGTCCATATGGTCATATACCATCACTGTAAGCACTCAAAGGACACTGAATTAAATCTTGTCTGCAGTATGTGTGGGACTTCACCCATTACCCTTAGGAATGATTTCTATTTAGAAGTTTCCCAAGCCCATGGTACATGGTAACTGGAGCTGCTGCATGAACTGTAGAAAGCTTCTACTTACGTTCTCAAAAATGTAGCCAAATTATGCTGAGCTATTTTTCAATTCTATTCTCCCCATATTCAGAGATTATTGAAAAGGTGATGCAGCAAAGAACTGTTTCTTTTTTTTTTTTTGCTAATTCTCTAGCAATAGTCTGTAGGGCCAAAATAAGAACTCCGAAGTTGGCTTGGAGATAATTCCAGATCCCTCAAAAGGATCCTCTTACCCTGCATTTATATATTTCTGTCCTGATACATGTCTCAAAGACTAGATATGTCAGAATCACCTTGGAATACTAAGCCACTGTCGTATTTGCTACTCTGTAGAAGAACCTCCTTAGTATGTTATTCCTTAGAAAAAGTCCTCCCTTTGACAAAACCTCATCTAATTGATCCACATAGTCAAATATATGTCATATTTGTTATTTTCCACTGTACAAGACCCATTTGCCACTTATCTCTAGAGCTGGCAACAAGATGGTTTTCAGGCACACTTTACTGGGCATCTCTGCATATTCTTCACTATAGGTCAACTTGAGCTTGTATCCTGACTGACTCTGGGTGAAAGCTTTAGTCCAAGTTTCAGTTAACTAAAAATAATTAAACTATTTCAAATGCAATTCAAGAACTTTGTCCACACTATCTGTTCTTCTGCATAAAAGGAATAGCTATTGCTTCTACAACAGAATTTCAAATGTTAACTTTTAGAAGTTGCAAAATCAGGTACTGATGGACTAAAATCTAAACACAATAGCTTCAAGCTGCAAGCACCACTCCCCTAGTCAAGCCCAAGAAATCTCCTCTACTTTTATTTTACACTTGCAAATGTGTTATGGACCATGTAATATTGAATGTGAAAAATATCTCAATTTCAAAACAAAGGTGGTTTGGACCTGAACCCCTGTCAATTAATGACAAAGTGCTGGCAGTGAGAACAAACAGTGAGAAAAGCATTGTTAAGGCCTCTTGTGAAATGAAGCTTAATAACTTCACTGATAGACAGGTAAAAATTATATTCTTAAGTCATAGGATATATCATAGAGAGATTAGCTGAGATGTTTTTCACATAGGTGACCTTTTTCACACATATAGTACATAGTTGTGCAGTTTGAGCAAATATATAAACAATTAATTAACTTAATACTCTGTTGCTCTCTAATATGTATGAATATCTTAGTCTTTCTGCACTGAAGAGTTTGGGCTGGTATTCATCAAGACAGTGAAAAGGCTGTAAGGATTTACACAGCATCAAAGACTCTGAAATATGACATTAACAGCATTATAAATCTGGCATGAACAATTTAGCAATTTAGCAATGACTTCAGAGGAAAACTTTGCTAAAATACATTCCTCTGGGTGTTATCTAACTAGAAAAATAATCCTTTAGGTCTCTGCAAAATGTAACCCACCTTACCTGCTTTAGATTACATAAAATATGCTGGAATCATTCTTAAACCAGTCATCTGAGAGGGAATTGTGTTACACTTAATTATTTCTTATCCTTAGAGAAAGAACTGATGGGTTATGGTAGGCTCAAGTTCACTTCTGCTTAGGTTTCAAGAAGCAACCAGTGCATCTTGGAGGTTTTTTTCTTTCTTTTTTTCTTTTTTTTTTTTTCACAACAGAATAAATGTCAGCTTTGGACTTCACCTCAGGGAGCTCAGATGACCATTTAGTAAATCTTTTTCTAAGAAGCTTAAAGATGCATTTCCAAGACAGAACTTAGGAATTAGAAGAAAAATTGCTCTCTGGTATACATTGGTTCTTGGACAACATTCCAGACATGAAGACTGCTATGTACAAAGAGATGGAATTTTGTTTTTCTCCCCACCACCATCAAAACTACAATGCAGAAATACCTAGATAAGTACAATTACTGGTTAAGGCCAGATGAAAACTGTACTTATTGACTGAGCTTTCATCAGGCTACAGGCTAAGGACATTCAGAAGCTTAAATCATAGTAGAATGAAAAGGCATTCTGGGGAGTTGTGCCTCCTTTGACACACTGTTGTAGTTTAAAAGGCAGAATGGTCTTACCTTTTAAAAAGCTAGATGTAATTTTGTTTTTAACAGAAAGTTGACATGTTTAATTTCTAGGATTTTTTGAGAAACAAGCAGGAAAAAGGGATAGATAAATATTTACACTTATGAATTATGAGCATGGTTGGATAATTTTCCCACATAAATATGATCTTTACATTTTGGGAAAATTTAGAGGTGTATTCTCTTATGCTTTTGCTAAAGACTAGTGTATATGATTTACACACACTTTTTCATAGTAAGATGAAATCCAAGACCAAATCCAAGAACAGTAATAACATTTTAAACAATTTCTTTGTTTGTATTTTTAAAAATAATATGCTATTTAAGTAACAAAAGTAGTCATCCAAATAGCATATTAAAACCACATCTATGTATATGTAGTCTTCCATTTTGCTGCATAAGTATTCTTTAAGGAAGAAGTATGCAAAGTCTACGGATATCACAGGGATTCATTCATATATTGGTGTTTTTTTCAGAAAGAGACAGATGTATGGGCATCTAACATAGGCAGTTTCGATTGACCAATCTTTCTATTTCAATCCAGACAAGAAATGCAGAGTCCCCCTGAGCACTAATTAGGTCTATCTAAATCATCATTAAAAAGTCTGCAAAGTAAAGTACAGCAAGCCCCTCTCCCTACTCCATGCTGTGATCTCTTAACCCCCATATATGTTACACTGGTGTTTTTCCATCTGCTACAACCTGTGTAACAAAATCTTTCTCCATCCCTGATTCTGAGTCATTACAAGTAAATTCCTTTTTTTAAAGGAGTGATTTTACAAGAAGTCAAATGGTGTATTACTATTTTTATGAGGAAAAGGCATCAATACACTATCAGTAGAACTACAGAGATTTAGATGTGTGTGAGAGGAATTATTTTACAAGAAATTTTGGGTATCAATTCCTGTTTTTTTGAAATAATTGTTAGAAAAGTCTTTCTGATTATGCTAGAAGTGGGTTCATGCCCTCAAATATGCTGCTATAACTCCTCTTAAGACTTGTAAATCTCATGTTAGGTATTCAAACCTTGTCTATCTTCAGGAATGAGAAGTGTATATTTTTATAGGGGTTAAGTGTATATTTCACTGACTTAAAATATGTTTTGCAAAGCTGTCCTTGTGACTTCTAGATTGATACATTCATATGTACTTTCCCTTTTCAAATTCTGTTTAGATAGCTATAGTGAAAAAAAATAAATCTCTCTTCCCTGACTCAGCATGTTGTGTATTTAGACATAATTTTATTATTGTCATATACTCAAACTTTACTGAGAGGGTTATGAAATAATCACTTTATTTAAAGACTCAAACTTGACATTAAATTATAGAATGCCTGAAAATATCTAGGACATAAAATACACCACCAAAGCAGGAAAGAAAAAAAGAAAACTGATTTTACACTTGTCTGAAAACTTCTTCCATACATCTTTTTTTTTTATACAAGGGAACCAATGTTATTTTTTTTTTCCTTTCAAGCTCAATTTCAAACATCCTTAACAAGATCTACCGATCTTAGTACAGCTTTGATAATGCAAAGTAAATAAATTAAAATAACCCCAAAGAAACATATGCTAAGTCAAGTCTGCTGTCTTTGCTCGATGTATTAGACAACATTGATTACATACAAAAAGTGACATTCAAAGAATCAAAAGTAATTACTCTGCTTCTGTACTTTTTCTGATAATAACATCTAAGATAATTAACTTATTACAATGTGATCTTTTCTAAAGTTTGCCAGTGAACATGTGGTACTTCTCCACAGATAACCCCTGGAAACAGAGAAAATATCACACTTGGGAGCCTGATGTAGGTATCAAGATGTTTCAAGGAAAAGGAAAATCATCCAAGGGAAAAACGAAGCTAATAACATGTTTTCACTAAGGCCCCAGTCTTTTTCATACTTTTGCAGATGGAGCACCTACTGAAGCAGAAATCAATATAGCAATCTTTTAGCTACATCCCTGTCTACTACCATTCACACTCTGTGCCTTTTCCAACTCTGATATACACTGTCTCACCTTTTTCCATTATTCCCAATTCCCCTTTGTTGTATTCATAACACTGGAAAAGTTCTTTTCAAATTGTGAGATAATCAGCAATTATAAAAATATCCCTCTCTCTGCCATTAAACTAAAGGGCAAATGACCATGGCCACAGCACCTCGGTCCATAGTTCAAAGTTTTGAGCTGCAGTCACTACTGTGAGTTTCAACTTGTGCAAAATACTTCATTATTTCGCACCTCTCCAAATCAGTGACTGAAAGTTTTCAAAAGCTTTAGAGTGGTTTTGGTGGAGGGAGCAACACACATTGGAATGAGTATATGCCTTACCTACCTTAGAAACTTCCTCATTAGCAAGGATTCCTAAAGGGATAAAATATGACACATCACTTTCTGCTTCTGCCTCCTCTGGGGTCCATCAAACCAAAGTAGAATATTAACACTAATAAATGGAGTTTTATTTCCTCTCTACAGATATCTCTCATTCTTTTTTTTTTTTCTTTTTTTCAAAAGTGAAAGCTACCCAAAGAATCTTGACCATAATAACACAGTTCTTCTTAATCTTCCTTTAGCCACATATGCGGTCAAGTCAGGGGTGAATTTTACCATTGCTAATAAAAACAAGCTGAAGCTCATATCTTTCTTCTGAGCTAATTTTCAACCTGTCCAAAGTGGTTTTACAGTTATTTGTTCAAATGTCAATACATTTTTTTCTCTAACTAAACTGTAGTTCTTCTGGGGTAAATAAGCATTTTTTTAAAAAGTAGGATTTAGAAAAGAAAAAAAATTCCCAGGTACAAATGTTTCATTATTCTTGGATGATTTTAAACTTTGATAGGCGGTGTTAGATTAAAAAAATAATTTTAAACAATTGTAATTTTGGGAATCATTGTGTCTATTGTTTAAGAACATATTTAGTAAAAAGCTTGCAGACAGTATCTTTTTCTACTGTAGAGAAATGTGAAATACTTTCTTACAACTGTCAAACAAATATACCATCTAAGAACATCCCTTGTTGCTCTTCCAAGTCCTCAGTATTACCCCCAGTGGTCTAGGAGGCAATCACAATTTTGAAACATGAGTTTAATTCTAATTTATCTGTTATCATGTTGACAGAAGAGCAATAAAAACAAATCTGCTTGGAACCTGCAGTAAATTCATCTGGTAGATTGGAAACATTACAGCTCAAAGGTGCCCCCACAGAGAAATAAAATAAAACCAAGGAAATGTTAGAAGCAACATGTTTATATTTCTTCACCTGTACAAGTTAGTCTGAATTTCTTGGGAAAAAAAAAAATTAGTTATGCACTGGACTGTTTGTTAGTTAAATTCACTGATAAATACAATTGTCCATTATGTGTATTGTCATGTAAAACAGCCTACCCTGAATTAAGGCCCATCTATTACAGCAGGTCAAAGAAAGCTGCTTCTTCTGGGATCATTTCGCTTTTTTACCTGGTCCATACTTGTAAGTCATCCAGTGTTGCTCACCAGCTTGTTTTGTAGTGACTTGCATAGATTCTGAATGCATGGCATATGATGTAATATTCAATGCAGGAGTGACAAAAGATGGAAAGAAGGACATAATATCTTAAATAGAAGACAAGTTGAATGGACTTCAGAATACCAAGATTCAAAAAACAATTATTGCTCATCTGTCTAGTCAATTGTCTTAAGTGTTTATTTTACATTTGCCATTATAATCAGTATGTCTGATTACATCATTTTGGTGTAAAACACCATTTAGGGTTTGGTGACTTGATATTATCAGTCTAAGTTCCCAGTGGAAATCTAATCTTAAAAGTCAATAATATTTAAAGAACAGATACACATACACATTTCTCTAGTATTTTAAAAGTTCTAAGCTACCTTGCCTGAACTCTACCTTCTTCTCCAAAAATGCTTAGGGGTTACTTCTGAATCCTATGTCACATCTGCCAGATCCACACAGAAGACAACTCAGATGCTCTGGTGTTTCATGTGACAGCAAAAATCTTCATCTGAGTAACTGAACATCAACCCTATTAGTCAGTCTGCTGAATCATTCTGTAGATTCTTTTTTAAAAGTCAATATATCTTCTAATGTCAAATGCTATAAAAAGTTATATTTAGCCAATTGTCCAATTGGTATGATTTTAACTATTGATTTAGATAATGTTTATTATTTAATATTAATT
>JANHGN010020497.1:36784-59755 GCA_024605025.1 Megaceryle maxima | reverse complement strand
AAAAAAAAAAAAAAAAGGAAAAAAGGAAAAAAAGGGAAAAAAGAAAAAAAAAGGTGAAAAAAAAAAAGTGAAAAAAGAAAAAAAAAGTGAAAAAAGGAAAAAAGAGAAAACAACCTGAATCCTTTGCTACACAGACCACATCAAAATATTACGCTGCTGTCATGGTCAGAAACAAATATAAACCTAGTCCTCTACTAGTGTTTGCAGTGTCCAAGGGAGGTGATGGATGAAATGCCACAAAGAACACATGATGCAAAAGTACACTTAAAAAAAAACTTTTGCCACTAATCTCAACAGTGAAGAATAAAAAGCAGGGAATTTAATAGGAATACTATAGTTAGCATATTCACTGAATGGAATAATACATTCTCCTGTTGTTTTTTATTCATGTTTAAAACTGCCTCATGCTTTAGTGCCCAACAAAGCACTAGTGCCTTCTTGCAGACTGCAGACAGACAGACAGCATAAAATGTCTGTTAGTCTGTAGTCTGCATAAACTGTCTACAGAGCTATTCTAACCTGAAAAGTACTGCCTGACAGCTATTAGAAATGTTCTCTGACACAGCAACTCTCTCCTAAAGTTCAGGATACACCCCTTCTCCCTGCCTTAAAGCCTTATAACAAGACTAGCACTAATGAGAAGGAGGATCACAATTAAGTTCTTGTTTATTTTGGACAGAGGTATTTTTAATAGCCACTGATGACAGTCATATCAGAAGGTGTAATTCATAATGCAGTCACCCAGAAATCCTTCATCTGGGTTCCTCTCCAAAAGCTTTTTAAGACAGATCCGTGGGTAGCCTGGCTTTCTAAAGCAAAAGGCTTCAGCTCATATTTATACGAATCAAAAAGAGAAGGAGCGATGAACTAGAGGAATCTTCTGTACCAAAACATGAAGTAAAACACTGTCCATGATAGTGCAGCTCTATTCATGTAATTGGGTGCATTTCATGTTGGAATTAACATTCACACACGGAAAACCTTCGAAGTTTAATTTGCTATTTAGAGATCTGGGTTTGGGCAGTGATATCAAAAAGCTAGGCCATTAAGCTTACAAATCCCAATAAACTTGAAGTGACAGAAAGTAACATGCAGAAGGACATGGGGAGAAGGAGAATAATCAAACGTGAGCATAAAACAAGGACCTTATATCTGCCTTCAAGCAGAATGTCCCATCAGAGTGATTTACAACTCTGGTAATGGTCTCTGTTGGACAAACTACTTCTGTGCTCAACTACAACTACAGAGAGCTAAACTCTCTTCTCCATGTGGCTACCCATACTTGTAGTCAAAAAAGCCTCTAGTCTTTTTTCATAACATTTTCTCACTGTAGATGTGCTTTCAGTGAACTAAAACCCGGCAATCAAGGTTTTATCCTCAGCTACCTCTTTTTCTCCTTCTCTTACAGAGTCTCAGCCTCCTCAGATACAGAAAAATGAGTTAACAGCAAATTGAACAGCTCATATTTAAGAGCCTCAGGCTCCAAAGCTTCTGCTCCCTCCTCCCCAGACAGTCATTACCAGTCTTGCAAGAAAAGCTAAGTCCCGTTTGCAGAGAAATCAGCGCGGGTTTCTAGCGCGCTCCACCTCAGAGAAAAAACCATTGGGGATGGTAGACTGCTGTAACTTAACTTTTGCTTGGCTCCCATAAAATACTTTAGTCAGCATTTTCCCTCACATGTTTCAGAAGCGCTTGTATTTTTCACAAGTACCAGAACACCTACATCTTTTAAAAAAACCTTCCTGAAAAGACTCCCCCTTCAGTGAGCACTTACTGAAAGCCAGGAAGTGAAAACTTTCTGGATTCCTTTTCATCTACCGAAATGATGCTTGAAATACCATCGCTAGAGTTTGCCCTAAGGAGGGTGCATCTGCTGAGTGCAGTTTAATCATTTCAGCCCCGTGCAGATCATCCTTCTGCATTCGTTCCGATTGTTTTCCCAAAGCCCTGCACGCACACACACACACACCCCCCTTTTTGTACGAGACAGATTCCTACAGCAATGAATTCAAACACTGGAGCCTACGTGCATAGTTTAACATCAGCAGCTAAACCACTAGAAAATATGAGAAAGCCTCCAGGAACTCATTTCACTTTAAGTATTAAATAAATAAATAAAACCCAAAATAAAACAAAACTTTTTGATCGCTTCAGTTTCCTTCCTAACAAGGCAAAAGTCATGGGAACTTGATTCCGCAGGATGCCTGCCTGTCACCCAAACCCCACTAATTTCTGTAGGGGTTCAAAGCTCTGGGTACCCCATGCAAAGCCATTTCCTTTTCATCACTTCTACTTTAAAAAACAAGGAAGAAAGGGGGAAAAAAAGGAAAAGAAAGAAAAAGAAAAGAAAGGGAAAATAGAGAGGGGGGGAAGGTAAAAAGAGAAAGAACGAAAAAAGGAAAAAAATCAGGAAAAAAAAAAAGGAAAAAATAAAATAAGGAGAATAAAGAATTAACAGGGCCAAATATTTTTGCTTTTTAAATCCTATCCTTAAACCAAAACAAAGCAGACCCATCCACCGGCCCGTTTCAAGCCCGGAGTTCTGTCTGCGCCTCAACAACCAGGAAAAACTCCACTTTGGACGCAACCCCCGGCTTCCCGGGGTCCGCAGCCTCTCCCGAGGCAGACAGCCCGTCGACCTCCACCCCACTTCCGACCCCCCGCCGGGCCCGCTCCTTACCCGCCAGTCACCGCCGCGGCGCCGCCATGGGGGGACCGCCCGCCCGCCGCCGGGAAAGGCGGTGGCAGCGGCAGCAGCAGCAGCAACAGCACCGGGCGGGCAGGGACAGGCTGAGCCCCGCCCCGCCGCCCCGTGTGCCTCCCCAGGGGTGAGGGAGGGCTAGCTGCTGGAAGAGGAGGAGATTCGGCCGTGAAGTACCACTGCTTATGGAGATGAGGATGGCTTGGGGAAGAGGCTGGGAGGAAGCCCGTTGGCAGCCTCTGGCGAGGATGTAAGGCGCTGCCACGTGGCAGAGGTGAGCCAAGGCTGATTTTCCACGGGGTGAGAAGTCGCTAAGACTATTGTACAAGTTCTTGTGTTGTCAGAAAGTCGTGGCAAAGCCGACAGGCTTCTCTGGAATCTGAAGCAGGCTCTCTTGAAGTAGGATGAGCAGCAGCTCTGAATGTGCAAGACGGCAAAGATTCCTGTCCCCACTGAAGGATGCCCTTTCCGGCAACACCCTAAAGATCTCAGTAAAGCATCATTTGTTTTCCTTCAAGGGAGACCATCAAAATTGTTAAGCCTTCCTAAAAACCAGCAGCACTCTGGAAAGACCAAGATGCAATGTGGAAAGACCAAATTCAGGCTAGATCATGCCCTCTATTCACCCTCTGCAGATCAAACACCTCCCAGCTCCAGGAGAGAACAGGTTACCTCATGCTTCAGAGCTCTTCTGGAGATAGGAGTTCCTCCAAAGACATACAGCACAAGGCCTGGAAAATATCTTGGTTACCAACAGGATAACACAGTCATATCAGGAAACAGAAATTCCTTCTTAACCATCACACCGAGAGTCTCTAGAGTGCACCTACCAGAACTCCCAAGGTACCACATGGGAAGTCCGCTCCTAAAAGGACAGAACTCATAGATAGGAGCAGGATGAGGAGGAAGAGGGGGAAATCACTTATAAAACACTCTACAACATTCCCAGAGGCATGGAGCAGAGCTTCCGGGGACTGCAGATACTAAAGTTACCCATATGAAAAGCTGTCGCTAGCAGCCATAGCCCATGGACAGCAGAGCGCTCCAGCTTCTCGGGTAATGCCTTGTGGCAAGGCATCATCCATTTTAGCTCCACTGCTTTTCAGTGTTGCTGGACTTCCCCTTGTGTTTTATAGAGAATAAGGAGGAATGTCCTGTTTTAAATTGCTTTCCTTTGTCCTACTTATCTTCTCTGAAAAGCTCTCTCACGTTTTCTCTGAAAATTAAGCAATCCTACTTCTTTGCTGTATGCACAGGAAACATTATTCAAACTCCAGCTGTCTGTATTTGCAATAGAAGTGCCCAGTACAGTTTTCCCTATAAATAAATTCTTCTGTAAACTTAATGTTATTACAAAAAGTGGGAAAAACATTAGCCATATTCTTAGGTTTTAAAAAAAATAATTTTTAATATGTTAATTTAAAAAATAATGGTAATCCAGTATATAGTTTGAAAGGCTTTTATTCATAAGTGTTTAGAATTTCAAACCAGGTGAAATACTGGTTGTTAAAGTTATGCTTCAAATTAATTTTACATTGATAGGACAATTTCACCTGAGGGCTTGTTATCCCCCAGCTTCTGACAGAACTTTGCTGCTGTACTGTTGCTTCACAGTACTGCATAAGGGGCAGCAATGATTTGCAGAAGATAGATTTCTGGATCTCCTACCTAGACAGGAAAGGGGAAGAAAGCATAGTGGCCTTTCCTTTGGACTTTTTTTCACCATACTTTAGTCTGTTACTTATAAGCCAGTAAATCATTACATTTACATTTTTGTGTCTTTAAATGGGTTTCTTCAGTACTGAAGTACTTTGAGTACTCAAAGCCACAGCCCTTGCAAGCACTGGGTCAGGTAGCTCCACAGGTTACCCTCCTCCCAGGATGGAGCCCTAGAGGTGCCAGAACCTGATCTCAACATCTTCCCTCTGGAATCCCATCCCAGTGAGTCTACTGCCAGACCACACCCAACCTCTTGGCAGAGGGAAACAGAGGATCAGTATCTCCTGTTCCACCAAAATGAGCCAAAGTTCTAGTATTTTCTACATACTCCAAAATGAGTCCTGAAGATGCTCACGTATGCCTGCACAACATTCACTACCTTGCTTTGCCCCTTAGCTTCCACATTAGTGCAAAGGGCATTAATTTCTCATATCTCCTTATCAAGGGCAGCATTTGTCTAAAAATAGATTTGATATTTTTCCTTTACTCAGACAAGTATATACATTTTCAGAATGAGATTGTTCTCCTGTAAATTCTTCTGTCATTTTCTTTTCCTCCAAAATAATTCAATGCAATATAAACTCAACCAGCAGAGGAAAGAAAAAAAATTAACTGATACTGAGATTTAAAAATCCTTAATATAGTTTGACTTTAATGAATGGTATATGCAGAACAATTAGAACTATTGCAATTATTTCTACTGTAAATGCAGTTAGAAGAGTATTTCAAAGATACAGTGTTATATATTGCTACAGGAAGCTATTAAATTCCTCCAACATTTTATAATACTGTCAGTTTATATTGCTACCTATATTTATGTTGATCTTAACATGATTTGCAGTATATTACCCTTTCATAAAATGTTTATTTTGTCAAAAGTGAAACCTGTCCATTCATAGAAGAAAATATTCTTAATTGGAGACAGAAGATAACTCATTTCTAGACTTATTTAACTCTTTCCTCTACTACTTTGCCTTTTCACAATGAATTTCTGCAGAAGTCCATCTTAACTGAGAATTCAAACCAAAATGCAGAGGAGTCAAATTCTTTTCTCCCTCCCATTTATGGAATTTGGTTTTTACTTAGTACTATTGCTATTAAAAAAACTTGCAAATTTAATATATTCATTATTTAAATACTGTATATTTACTACATATAAATCAGTTAGAGAAATTTAGCACACACATGTCCTTTTTGTGAGAGATTTAGTGCTTGTTGGCTTCAAATGCTCTTGACCTCATGGGCTAGATTGACAATATAGGAGAAACTTGTCTGCTTGTCTGGACTGAAAATAAACCAGTCTTTCCAAATGTCAAAGGAAGTGTTTAACAAAATTGATTCCCCCTCCCCAAGGTGAATAGTGGCCATGTCCAACAATGCACATGCTCTATGTAATCTGAACGACACTAAGTAGAAAGCATATAAGGGGTGCAGCACCATTTCCAGCACCACAGCAGTTAATGAAACTGCACTGACATTCTCAGTTCAGGCCTTTTGAAGCTCATAGCTTCATTAAAATAATCTTTCTCGAATTAAAGCATTCTACATTTACTAATCAAGCACAAATTGAAGCCTAAGCCTGAGAGGAAGAAACCCTGAAGCTTTAGTAGGAGGGAAGACAAGGGTAAAGACTCTTTGTAGTAGAAATGGGATGTGTGTGGAGATTTAAGGTCTCTCCGTACTCATTTCAGAAGCAAGGATCTTTATAGGGAGAAGGTTTGCAAGAAGCTACATGCCACCACAGACTAGCTTCCAAGTCAATTCATGAAAGTGTCTCTACTGCATAAAGTGACTGGAAATTACCTGAACTCTTTAATTCTGTGGTTTTAACCCTTCTCGGGACCAAGATGCCTATAAGAGACCATAAATATAATTTTGACAGCAGGCCTGGATTTCAAAGGCTAGTTCATTAGTCAAGACCTCATAATTTTATAAAGTTCAGGGTAAAGTTCAGAATTAAAACCAGTACTGATAAAGTATGATTTCTACTGGTATCTCTGCAATTTCACATATAAAAAGCTTAAAACTAAAATTCTCCTAGGGCTGTTAGCATGGTAGCTCATCTTGCCCAACGAGAATCATATGCTTCTTATTTTTGCAGCTCAACTGCATAACCTCAGTATTTGCACTCAAAGCCTCTGGAAGAAGCCGAGCGATTCTGAATGAGCATTGACTAGTCTAAAGCTGCCTACACACCCAGCACAGGCAGACAATGAGAACTGCCCCCAGGCAAGTTTCCATGCAGTGGATTTCATAGCCTCAAATCAGGCCTTGGTTTATAAAAGGTCCTCAAAAGCTTTTGTGGGTGCCCATCTATAACCAAGCTAGCAGTCTGGCAGACACAATTATAGCTAAAGCAAGTTTCTAACTCTCAGATTACAAGAAATAGTCAGGAATTAGGGCAAACACAGCATCTTCTAAACAAACATGGTTTTAATTCACTGCTGAGTAAGACTGCTAGTAACAGAAGCAGAAAATGCAGAATGAGACAGAGCATGCATTCTTAATAGAGCAGCATCCAGACTTTGTGGAAGGAAGGAAGGAATCAGCCCTCTGGTAGCAATTACCTTTTTTTTTTTTACTGCACTAAGATTTATTTTTATTACAACCCTGCTGTTGCTAAGATAGTGGTCTCAAATTACCTTACATATATACTGTATTAAGCAGCAGGTTTGCCCAGTTTACAGGGCCAGATGGTTCTACGAAGTTTGATATATCATTTGATGTGTGTGTGTATATATATATATATATATATAAAGCATTCACATTGCTCCACCAAGCCAGTAACTAACTTCTCTAGTCTCACGATAGACAATACATGGATAAAAAACTCCTTTCCTGTTTGCAGCGGATGCCTCAGATGTCTGAATAAATGTGTTCTTCAGAGTTGTAGTGAACACTGTTGGAAGCGTCAGGTCCCTGCTGTGCCCAAACTCAGCATCAAGGAAATATGCTGGGCCACAGACTGCTCCCAACCAAAAATTCAACTCATTCATCAGTGAGGGAAGGTAAAGTAGAAAGAGCACCAGGATTACAAGTACAAATTAAAAATTAAGACTGCTTGGTAAAGATGGAAAATACCAATGCATCTCAACAAAGATGGGAAAGTGAAGTGTTTCAGTTTTGACACTGATGCTGCTTGAAGATGCTACTAGATCACATCTAGTGTGAGGATGCTGGCACCACTGTTATTGTGTTGAGAAGGAATTCACAAACAATATTACAAACACTACCGTTTTTAAATTGACACTTAAGAGGAGCAGTATTTAAATCACAGATATGTAGTTATGTATGTAACAATTTAAAACAATCCCATTATTTAAACAGCTATGTGATGCTTGCACAGCCTATGTTGATGTCAGCCTTAGAGTCCTGTTTTAGAAGTTAATCTTTCAGGCAGGGAAACCTCTGACCTGTAAGAGCTTAAGGCCTTTAAAAATGCCAATGTATTTGGTGTTCCTTGGGTACTTTCAAAACTCATAAAGCAGTAGTTTCTAAGAGGGCAATCTTGAAGTTAAATTAATTCTTGGTTATAGAAAATACTTATTTTGAACACACAGAATAGCTATTGAGTATGTATTTTCAGAAATCTAGGACACACTGAAATCTTTGAAAGCATTAGTATAAGGTTTAAAACAAAGTTCAGAAAGAATTTTTGAAGATCCAGTTGTTAAAACTATTAATAAGAAATAGCACCATTATCTGATTTGGTCACTTAGGAAAGACTATTCACGCTCTAAAAACTTGTGTTACAGTGAACTGTTCATTAAAAAAATATCTAGTATTAGGACTTTTCTTTAACTCTTGTTCTACACAGTATCATTCTAAAATTTTTCCTACTTCATGTATGATCATTAGTTTCCTGACGAATCAACTAGGAAGTCAAGTATTCACATTGTACATTTTTGAACATTCATTCCAGTATTAGTTCAATTTCTTTGCTCACATTTTCCACATTCAATAATAAGCTGCATAGACATTTCATATAGACAAAGTAGTTCAAATTCACATTTCTAGCAAGCTGTGTCTCAAAGATGAATTCTTCACCACAATGTTGAAGACAGTCCTCAGCTTTTTAATAGTGTAGCAGTTCAGTAATAATTTACATATTTAAGAGCATTTAAGATAGTCAGGAATTGATTCAGAACCACTTGATTAGCAGATAAGCACAAGCTAGTGGGGCATTTCCACTTGTTCCAGTTTGATCCCCCCAAGATGAATGTAATACACTATGCCCCTTCACAGCATGACTTCAACAGTATCCAAAATACTGCTTTAAATTTTTTTCCAAGAATCTGGTTTTGTGTATTGGTAGTTTAGGTTTGTCTGGAACTTACTTGAAAACATTTCCTTGAAGGCCTGAAGGCAGCGTGAGTGATCAAAACCGTCTCTTCCCAAGCCTGTTTACTGCTGAGGGGGGACACCCAAATACATTTACAAATAGATACTGCAAGGCAAAAATGCTGACATACTACTGCACATTGCAATTGTACCTAAATGCCTATACATTCTATATTAACTCTGGTTTTGATGTTGAGAGTATACTCTGCTGTAAAAACAGTCTGGGATAACATACATTTAACTTCTTTATGCATAATTTTTAAACAATCTTCAAAGCATATTTTTACTTAGGCATGTCAAAAAAAGATACAAGCAAAAACTTTTTTCTGAATGCAGCCACCTGTGAGAAGTAGCATCAGTAATAAGTTCATCAATTTCAGTCAGAGAATTAAAATAAGGTAAGTGAATCAGTACCTTCATGGCAAGATGAAAGTCCTCAGAAAAGGCAGCTTCAAAGGAACTGAAAGCAAGCAATTAGCTTCCAACCCTGACTGAAAACACCGCAAGTCTAGCTGCTTCAATAAAATGGTTTAGTGCCACCATGTAGTTTTAATTCAACATGAAGCTGGTACGAAACCACGCAGGCTCTCTCCATCTCCTCTCCTGCCTTTACAGTCTCATGACCACATCCCCTTTGTCATTAAAATGAAGCACTGTATCAGAACAGTTCTGCACTTGTGAGCAATGCAGGTCAGACACGTTTGCCTCTGAGCAGACAGGAAGGTGAGAAATACTAATGTAGCCTCAGTGTTCTTTGAAAACTGCAGTTTTAGGATAGAAACACAGCCTGGCTCAAAGAAAAAAAAGCCCTAGTAAGAGTCACTAGCCTGGTCTAACTACTTAGGCTTACATCAGCGGGACTAGCGGTTAACGTATCACCAAGATACCACACTGTGAAACCTGGGTATAACTAGATTAAGAAAAAAGTCAAACTGGTTTTGTGTAGTTGATTTTATTATTACATACTGATAATACATATCGACACAGCTGATAACCACAGTAAACCCTTATGAGACAATTAAGTGCCATACTGCAAGTTACGGAACAGATCAGTGTAAAGTGTGGAGCAGCACAGCATCTGATTAAATTTAAAGAAAAAAAAAAAAATCAGTGCTGGGGAAACTCAAGGTATTAAACTTCACTTAAAAAAAAATCATCTTAGGAGATGGAGTTCACAAACTTCCCAAAACACAGGAAAAGCCATGTGTATCCCCCCAGTGAATCCATCAGGACTTAATTCCATGAAGACTTTTTGCAAATTCAGTGTTCAAGTCATCTTCATATTTCATATGCTTCTTTACTGTAAGAGAGCACAGTAACCTGATCTATTCTACACACACATTGTTTCACTCTTTTGGGGCAAATTACAGCCACAATTTCCTATAGCTTTAAACAGCTATTTCAACCATATATATACATGCATGTGTAAACAAAATGCCTAAGTAAGGGCTTAAAGCAATTTCATAGAGGTATCTCAATTCAGCTATTTGTGCTCTTTACTTCAAAATCCAAAGTGCCAAATACAAGCAGCAGAAGTTTTCACTATTGCAGTCTAAAATAAAACAATTATCCCTTTCCTTGGGTGAATTTCTAGAAGTCATTTAGAGCCACAATTCCAATTAACTCAAAAGGGTTGAGAACAGGAATAATATATTTACAGTAACTCCGCAGCTTGCATGGCCAGAAAAAAAAGTCTCAAAACTCATTTTTAAACTGTTATAAACAAGTAAAGGAATGTACGTGTTGAAAATTTAACATAACTCAAAAACAGGCAACTACTGCACTGATCCAGATTTGTTAATGCATAAACATATTTGAAAATATACAAAATCTGAAGTTATTACATGAAATTAAAACCTGGTTTTAAAAAGTGCACAGTAAAAACTGAAGGTAATTACTATATAAATTATCCAGAGTGTATATTTCCTGGTTTAGAGACAACATTTAAGATCTCTTTTATCTGTTACAATTTCTAAATATCTTAAAGCCATTTACAGCACCAAATCAGTTTTAACTGGACCAAATACCATCCTCTGCTTCCTGGAACCAACAGGAACTGGACAATGACTGTTCATTACCCGCATCCTGTGCGGCAGCAGCTTCTGAAGACAGGTGTACACTATCGATTTTTGTTCTTTTTAGAATTTCCCTGCAACAAGAAACAAGTGAACAGACACATAAGAAAATGTGGACAGATAACATATAAAACCTGGCATTTGATAATTTATGCCTACAGCAAACAAAAGTACAGTCAATCTGAAAATAAACAGTCCACAGGCTTATTAATAATGGAAGTTCATAACTACTTGCTCAAAAAATCCCTGTCTTTACAGGCACAACAGAGGAAAGCATTAGATATTTCAAGTGAGCACAACAGTACCTTACTTCAAACCTGTGGAAAAAACCCACTTGAGTTATGTCCCAAGAAGCTAACTTGTATTAATGCCACTAAAATTCTAAGGGCAGTGAAGGTAACTCAAATCATAATTCACCCTTAAGTGATGTTTCAAATATAAACCTTATAGAATAATTGCCTCAAATTAAAATCAAACCCCCTCTTTAAAAAAAAAAAAAAAAAAATTACCTACCCAGAATATTCTCAGTTTAGAAGGAAGTTTGTTCTACAGCTAACCAATTCACATTTGACTTGCAACAACTACACAAAGCAAACGTGCAGCTTAAAATAAACTTTTGTGCAATAGTTATTTGCTGGCAGTTCTCTGTCTTCCTATTTCCTAAAACCAACGTTTGTTTATAATCCAAGTGACTCTCTCCAAGTCATAATGGCTTCAACAGCATCATTTTGATACCAACTTAATCACCCTGGATATTTGGGAACACTTGAAAATCCATGTGTACTGTTGTGATATTCTGAACTACCTCCTTACACAGCACCATTTCAAGTCTTAAGTAGTATGACAAGTGAAGAATTCCAGAAAACATTTTATAAAAGCATGAAGTGTTATGGTCAGTATGCAGCCAAGAGCTTCCTTCTAAAAACACAAGAACTTATACACTAAAAAAATAATTTTAAAGATGACAATGACAAGTCAAAACACTCAGACACCTGAAGAAAAAGCTCTATCTGCAGGGGATATTAAAAAATAAAAATCACCATCATGGAACCTCTAATCAAAACATGGATTTTTTTTGGTCTTTTAACCCTTCAGTGAAACCTGCTTCCATGCATTACACAATTAAGGAAAATCACAGAATGATAGGGGCTGGAAGGGACCTCTCAAGATCCTCTAGTCCAACCCCCTGCTAAAGCAGGTTTATCTAGAGCAGGTTACACAGGACCCCATCCAGGTAGGTTCTGAATGTCTCCAGAGACAGAGACACCACTACCTCTTTGGGCAGCCTGTTCCAGTGCTCTGACACCCTCAAAGTAAAGAAGTTTTTTCTTATGTTTAGTTGAACTTGCTGTGTTCTGGTTTGTGACCATTGTCCCTTGTCCTGTCACTGGACACCACTGAAAAGAGTCTGGCAGCATCCTCTTGACAGACAACCTTTAGATATTTATAAATATTGATACAACCCCCACTAAACCTTCTCTTCTCCAGGCTGAACAGCCTCAGGTCTCTCAGCCTTTCCTCATAAAAACCACACTCCAATCCCAGAATCATCTTTGTATCCCTTTTCCGGACTGTCTCCAGCAGTTCCTCGTCTCTTGAACTGGGGAGACCAGAACTGGACACACTACTCCTGATATGGCCTCTCTAGGACAAAGGAGAAGGAGAACCTTACTTGACTTGCTAGTCTTTCATCTTAATGCACCCCAGGATACCACCGAACTTCTTGTCCACAAGGGCACATTGCTGGCTAATGATTAACTTTTTCTCCACCAGAACTCCAAGGTCCTTCTACATGGAGCTGCTTTCCAGCAGGTCAACCCCTAATCTGTGACAGTGCATGGAGTTACTCCTCCCTAGGTGCAGGACCCTATGGTTGCCCTTGCTGAACTTATTAGGTCCCCCTCCTCTTACTCATAGGAATTCACAGACCTCGATCCTCGAGGAAGTTGTGCTTGAATAGCATCCCTACCTTTCTAGGGCCCTAACCCTTGAGATTCAGCCACGTAGCTCTTTGAAAAGGCCAGAGTTAACTATCTTGAAGTCCATGGTTCTAATCCTGCTTATTACCCTGCTTCTTCCATGTAGGATCATGAAGTCCACCATCTCATAGTCACTGCAGCCAAGGCTTCCCCCAACATTCACATCCCCAACCAGATCATCATTGTCTCCTCTACCACCTGTGACAAAATGTGATCATCAATATTCTGCAGAAACCTCCCGGACTGTCTGTGCCTGTGTTGCCTTTCTAGCAAACACCAGGATAGTTGAAGTATCTCATGAGAACCAGGGCCCATGATCACGAGGCTACTTTCATCTGTCTATAAAAGGTCTCACTGACTTCCTCTTCCTGATCAGGTGGGTGATCACCCACAAGAGTCACCCATACTAGCCTGCACCTTAATTCTTACCCATAAGCTCTCAACTCATTCTTCCTTCCCTTCCCATCCCTCATCAGAGCTCAATACATTCAGTTGCTCTTTCACATAAAGAGCAACTCCAACGCCTCGCCTTGCTGTCCCATCTTTCCTAAAAAGTACATAGCCATCCATGACACCATTCCAGTCATGCAAGCTATCCTACCATGTCTCCATAACTGCAGTGAGATCATGGCCCTGTGACCACACTCGGATCTCTAGTCCTTCCTGTTTATTTTCCATGCTGCACGTACAGGCATTTCAGAGAGGTAACTGAGCAAAAAGGTTTCCCTGGAAGGGTGCAAGTGGATCCACCATAAACATACACAGCCTTGAGGTGGCTGGCCTTCTGGCTCTCATCTTGGAAGGCAGCTAAGGAACATTTATCACTGCTCTGGTTGACCTGGCTTATTCCCTAGTTGGATATGATAGCACAAGCATTGCTGTCTTGGACCCTGCCTCCCGAATAACTGCAGCTTGTGAATCGGTTGTTAAAGGGTAGTACTGCAGCAGCGCCAAATGCAACCCACACACCACACTGCAACCGGTGTCTAATGCCAGTGCCACATGACAGCTTACCTTACTAGTCATCTTTAGCGTATCAATTTCTTCCCTTTGTTTAGTTAAGGTTTCATTCATACTGCAAAGATGGTCACTCATCATGCTTAACTGATCCTCGTAACTTCTCTTTGTTGTCATCAATTCATCCTAAGGGAAGAAAATAACCAGAAGCCTTTGGTCAATATTAGTGACGACTGGGGCAAAGGAGCTGACTTCTATCTCCACTTAGTAAGCTACACTTTTGAAGCTGAACGTGCACAATCAATCCAAACTATTAAAAAAAACCCAACAATCACTTCATGAAAGTTTGGTTTTTTTTTTAACCCCAAGTCTCATGCATGGTTTGTTCCCTTAGTTTTTGCCCCTACTTTTTATAGCTTACAACAGATAAGTTTTCCAACATTGCTTCCAGACAAGAAACAAGTAAAAGTTTATAGTGTTAGAGCACAGCCTCTGCATGAGCATACACAGCATAAAAAACTGAAAGAATCAGCAATCCTCATGCAGTTGCAAGTCTCTCTAGGATTAGAGACTCACAGTGGGATAGTGCGCGTGACTAGAATGAGGCGTTGAAGGGACACAGACACTTTAGGAAGGACAAGATAGGAAGGGGAAAAGTCATCAACAACTGAGAACAACAAGGGCGATATGGTGGGCATCTGCTGCAAGCAGATAATCGCTCAACTCCAGACCCTGATCCTCACGCGGGATTAACTATTCTGACATGTCCTGGAAGGGCAATAAGGTGAAATGCAAGCATTTCAGGAGTTAGAGTGTGGTAAAGAAATTCTTGATGCCAATGATCAATAGGCCTAAGAGACACTCTCTGCTGAACCTGTTACTCAAAAATAAGAAAATGTTGGCCAGGGATGTGAAAGCCAATGATAGCCTTGGCTACAGCAACCATGAGTTAGTGGACTTTTAAGATCCTGAGGGAAGCAAGATGAATAGTAGAATTACAGCAACCCTAGATTTAAGAGTAGATTTTGGCTTTCTCAAGGTCTGCTTGGCAAGATCCCAGGTAAAACTGCTCTGGAAATTAATGGGGCCCAGGAAAGATGAACTGTCAAGGATAGAGCAAAGAACAGTCCAATGCTTATGAAGTGAAGCAACTTTGGCAAGAGGCCAGCATGGCTGTAGAGGAAACTCCTGATTCAACAGTTTGATTTGAACTCTCTCTGCTCTGACCAAAGGAGGGGACCAGGTTACCTTCAGAGGACCCTTCCAACCTAAACAATTCTACAATAGCATACAAACTACTACATATATGAACTGTGCACCTGCTGCCTTTTGTTAGGAAGTTTAATATGTAATGGGACACGAACACCTGACACTGAGTTGAATATCGACTGGGGAATTTGTTAAAGGAACAAATTAAAAGGGCACTTTGTTTTTATGAACAATTCTTTTAAGTGTGTCATTATATTTACTGCCTATATGGAGCATTTTAGGTACTCACCATCTTGGGTGAGCAAGAAAGATATGAACTAAATATAAAGGAAACATGAAGGCATTTATGAACTGAACATTTATATATACTTCAATAGTGACATCTTTCTCAGCTGTGTGGAGGGGGAGGACAAAGGGATAGGACATTCACAGGACATCTGGCATATGGGTTTATTATCTGTTGTTAACAAAGGCTTCTTAAAGATTGCCCCCAAGTCATCTTTGCTTGATATTAAGCTATCCATCTCAAAAAAAACCCCAAAACACACACCCTGGCATTTCTAAGACTTCCAGTCTCAGATGCTAGAAAAGGTTAAGAATTTGGTGTATCATCTGAAATCAGTCACACAGCCACACAGAGATTTTCATGTTTGTTTGTTTGTTTGTTTTTGTCTTTTGACATTAAAAACACCCATTTTTCATAAAAATCCTTGACATCAAATATGCTGAAACACAGCTTTCACTACTATAACTTTTTCCTTGCAAGCATGTTCCACTTCAACTTTCTATGTGGGATCTGAAGTGTATTATTTCTCTTCTCTACATACTGTTAAGTGTTTCTATACCACATAACTAAATACCTAGGTAAAGGCATGACCATGCTCAAGGGTTGCAATTGTGTCTAAGGGGAAGTTGGAGGAGAAAAATTACAAAATGCATCTATTACATTATAGAACATTTTACTTGCCTGTAATCTACTGATGTTTTGACTAGCTAGTTTCAACTCTTCTGTGAGTGATTCCTTGGACTTCTCTGCTAAAGACAGTCTCTTGGCCAGTGCTCGACACTGTCAATCAGAACAGGATGGGGAGGGTAGAAGGGAGGAGAGTTAGTTCCAGAGTATTGCCTTGTGTCATCTTTAACTGATTGCTTTAGATGTTTCCTTCTTTCTGTAATCTTTATATTTCAAGAAACTTGGAGCTCGTGCAGATTTTTAAATGCAAAGGTAAAGTAATGGTTAACATTACATTTGTTTCATTTTACAGAATTACCATATTGCCAATCCTCTAAATATCTTATTTTCCACATAATTACTAGGAAATATTTCATAAGTAAAAAGTAAAACAACTTGTTTCACACACTGCCCAAATATCAGAGCAAGATGGTTCCTCCATACTATGTCATTTACCATTAAAAAAAATACTGCTCTGTCAACCTGGAGCTTTGGTATATTCCACATCAGTTAATTACACAAATTGAAATGGCCACTACTTGCAAGAAAAATTACTTCATGATTGGAAATGAAGACATGAAATCACAGATACAATGAATCACTTTGTTCATTCTTGAAGTTAAGCCTGACTTGTGCCTACAAACCAATTTCTCAGAGGAGAGCTGTTCTCATCACTTCATGATACACTCAAATATTTTTTGAATGACATCATCACTTTAAAATTAAGTCAAAAATAGCTTGGTAACTAAAGCCAGCTGCTTCAGCTTATATGAACAAACCTATACATGATACACATTACACTTAATATACCCAAGATGACGCTACCAAAGGATTTATTTTTTTTTAAGTCTTCTTACAGTATCCATTTTTATGCATACTAGACCACAGCCAAAAAACTATCCCAGGAACAGATTTTTATGAAACATTATGCTCCATATATTTAAACTCACTGTTGTAAAACTAGCCTGTGGAAAGTTAAACAATGGATTTACTGTTTTCAGTATAGACACTGCCTGCTTGCTCACCTCAGCATGGAAGTGTACTGATTTGCTGTCAGCAAGCTGCAGATGGGATGTAAGCTCTGCTATCCGTGCCATATAGTGGTTCTTTATCAGGTCTTCACGAGACTCAGCATCTGGAGCCTGGCAAAGCAAAAATTTAAGCAGACATATTTATATTTAGTAGAATGAGTATCTGCATCACAATATTGTCTTCTATACTGAATTTTCTTTCCTGAGGCGTAGGTGCCCTACGCAAAAGCATTAAATTCCCCAAACAACAGATGAATTACAGCAGGTGACTTTGCAGTTTGTCACTCAGATGGTGACTCTTAATGCCAGAATTCCTCAAATGACAAAGAGCTGACTGAAGATGTTATAAGTTAGCTTGATTTAACATATCATGTTTTTGATGAAGATGAAAATCTAATGGACTACTTTCACCTCCATAAAAACTTTCTGGCTTTTTCCAACATGGAAGAATTCCTTTGCATAACTAAATTTCAGAAGCTCATAGTCGGAACTATTTCTAATTTTGCATTTTCCAGAATTTTCTTTAGATATTTGAACTTAAACACAAAACACACCCAAAACTCACCAGTTTACTGTGAGTGACAGAGTAACTCACTAGAGACAGCTTTTGCATGAGTTGTCATTGCCCTCAAGTTCAGCACTATGCAGTAGCTTCTAAGAACTTGTACTAGTTATTATCTGGCCCCCAACCCCTTTTTAAAATCATATCTTCCAAAGAAAAGGAGTAAATTAAAATATACATCAGTTCCCTGCAGTAGCAGAAGAGGCTAAGTACTGAATTCTACTCTGCTGAGTTCCTTCTGGAGCAAGCGTTACCCTGTAGCAGTGCTAAATTCAGTTACTATTTAATCTGATAGCTGGTTTGAAGTGTCTTTCAGGGTGAGCTGTAGTTTGGGACAGCCTGCACTTAAGTGTTAAATACCAGGCACTATCGTCAGTAACTTTTTTTGCAGCTTGAGCCCTTCCTCAAGAGTTAAAAATTGAGACTTGGAATGCAATTGGGGTTACTGAAGTACAGACAGACCAATTCTTTCCTCAAATTACAGAGGACAGACCTGGAACACAGCTCACATGGTTCCAAAATGCTTACAGGAATAAAAGACAACAGCTCACTAAACAGGAGAAGGAAATTAAGAAATACATGGATTTCAGAAACCTGAGCATAAGTATATATAGACTACATGGGTGGCTCGTGCCATTACACTGCAGTATTCTTTGTAACAAGTTTCACAGAATCTGAATTGAAGTATTTACCAAATGGACTTTGATATTTAAAACAGATTACCTTTTCATTATCAGTAGTTATAGTCAACATTCCAATCTAGAAGGAAGAAAATACACTTAAGGAAGAACTGCAAAAGTAGACATATTGCAAGTCATTTCAGCTTCAGCCATAGAAGGACTTAAAATTAAAGAAAAAATATTGCAACAGTTAAAACTAAAATAAAATTTAAGTACTTCCACCTGTAACAAACAAGGGTAATAATATACAGGAATACCTTGAACAGAATTAAAGTTGACACCAACTCTCCAAATATATCCTTTGCCTTATGATGTAGACTGAGGTAAAAAAAGCAGTAAAAGCAACAAGATGCAGCTAGTTTGTGTAATTATGCAACTGCTTCATTACATGAAACTAATTCAGAGGTATGTTAGTATATTGAAGTGTTACTTTTCATGTTTAAGAGCAGAAAGCCAACGTGGATTTCTTGAGTACCTTCTGAATTCCTTTCTTTCCACTTCAACTAGTAAATTACATCGGCAGTTCAGTGTGAAGCACTGACAGAACGCAAGCAGAGGGCTGTATGCCAGTAACTAGTGCCATGGAAGAGTATCTTCATATAGAATCAGAGGATTTCTTCTGACCTCAACACGATTAGAGATTTAGGTTTATGGGAAGTGTTTATACAATATGTTGACCTGTGAGTTACATTAAGTATTGGGGCTAGAAAAAGCCCTTCTCCTCAAACACCTAATGGATCAAGTGCAGGATCAAATCCTTAAAATGCTGGTTTACTTCAAAATTGGGGATTTCAAACCAATCCACCGGCCATTTTTATCCTGAAGCAAGAAAGTGAAGGGGAGAAGAAGGAAAGAAAGAAAAATAATAATAATTTAAAAATAAAATAAAATAAATCTATCAAGTGCTGAGCTGAGTATATTGATTACCTCTTACAGATGACATCTCTGTTAATACCACTTCAGAAGTGGAAATTCAGAGAAAAGGCCAACCCCTTTTAAATACTAGTAACAAACATGTAAAAGCCATTTACCATGAACACATGAAGATTACATAAAAATCCGCACTCCAGAGAACATTGAAAGCTCAAATAGCTTTGAGTTAAAATTCATCTATGGTAAACTAACCTGTAATAAGTCTTACAGCCCATGTTTTAAAACAAGTAATTATCTACTTCTGTTTGCTTTAACATACCAAGAGATGAAAAAAGTATTGGAAACTCAGAGCCGACCAGAGATATTATAGGCTACTTGCAAGGCTTCCTAACTACAGAGTCAGAAAAATCTAGAAGTTATTTTCTCCTCAGTACTAAACACAATGAACAAAACCTCAAAATCCAAGAAGTTCCCAACTCCACAGAAAGTATTAGCAAGCTGCTTTGCAAATACAAGGAGACCAAGTGTGAATGCATCTCACCACACACATGCACAAAAGCTTTCATTCTTAGCGTTCCACTGATCAAACAGCACTACTACTAAAGAAAGTGGGCTTTCTTCTATGAAGGAAAAAGGTCACTTACCAGACTAGTACTCTTAATAGGTTCCCCCAGACTGTTTTCTGTGGTTTCCTTCTTTTGTTCAGCTACATTTGGCAAAACAGAACGCTCTTGCATAGTTTCAGTTAAATGTCCACTAAGGGAGTTCCTCAGTTTTTGGTTCTCTTTCTCCAGCTTTATTTTAGCTAACTGGGCCTCCAACATCCAGTGTTCTTTTTCTTGTTCAAGTTTTGCAATTTTCTCCAAACTCTGCTGGACCTTTAGGAGGGAAAGTTTACAGTCCAGGTTATTGAACAGAAGGGGAGGAAAAAACAAACCAAACCAACCCACATACTGGAAAAGTTTGAAGGCAGCATTATTTTAAACCATTACATAAGTGAGATAATGAGTAATCCATCAGGAGAACAAATACTGATTCCAGATGTATGCTTAATTGTGGTCATGTGTCAAAAATTACCATGTTATTTAATTAGCCTGAAACATGCATCACAAAGTTCTAGCTCCCAAAACTGGCAACATCCTATTAGGTGAAAAATCAAAGCAGGGAAGAATTTTAGAAAAACCTGAAAGAAGCACTCCTGGCACTACCATTATCTCATTCTATGCTAGAAAGACAAAACCAGTCTCTCCCCTCCAAGCTGCCCCACCTCAGACAGAAGAACCCACTTGTCCTGATAAGAAATCAGATATGGAACCCTATACATCATATTACTCCATACGTTTCTATTGAAATTACTCTCATCCCTACTAATACACTTCGAATATACACTACAAAGAAAAAAACCCACAACAAATAAAAACACCCACAACACCCCTCCCTCCCCCCTCAAAAACCCAAACAGCCCAACAAAAAGAAAGGCAAACCAATCAAACCAACAAACAAAAATAAACACCCAACAAACCACTGAAGTCTCTTTCTTCAGTAAACATTCAGTGAGGGTGACTCAAGCACAGTTTGAGCATTCAAGTTAATAAGTAAGTTTTAGTTATTCATCACTTGGTCAGTAGCATTTATATGAGGAGATGGGCAAACTGTGCAGGTCTTTTAAATACTATTTAACCTTCCTCTACCTCACAAAAAAAAAAAAATACATGCACACTGCAAAAATTATAAACTGTAAACTATTAATAGACTCAACTGAAAAGAAAAAAAAAAAAAAATCACTGTTCTTAACCAATGCTAATAAACCCTGCATAGTTCAAACAAGTACTCCAAACCATATGTAACATTAGAAATGAATACTTCAGTATTCTTGTGTTTACTTTGCACTTATTTGAATTATTGAAGATTGTCTGACTTCCTGTATTTAAAAACAAAAACAACAGTGGCATCATCCTGTCTCTTACAACTACAGGTATATTCTGCAAGTACAGCATAGCCCAGCCTGACAAGGTAAGTTTTACTTTCCAAACTCTGCAAGTAAGATAGTCTAATTTTAAGCTTTAGTATATGCATATATGTATACAAATGACCACACAAATATGGAGACTATGTAATCCTACTTTACCTTTACAAAATACACTATCATATATGTTTGTAAAATTTATACCAGCATACCTGTTGTGCAAGACCTTCTCTACTTTCTGTGGAACTCAGCAGAACTTTGCGATTGGCTAAAGCCTCTTCATAAGGCACTGAATCGGCACAAGGCTGCAGAAGGACAAAAGAAACATCAAAAAAATGTTTCATGGTAGATCAGAATATGCATTTGACTTATTTTCTTGTTTTTCTTCTCTTTACTGAAGTGAGGAGTACAGTATCTTCCAAGCTTTTAGCAGCCAGTAGAAAAAAGTTTGAGCTCACAAAAAAATACTGCTCCAAAATACACACCTGATTAGAAAGTGCTCAGAAAACTTACAAATGTTAACTAATGATCAAATGCATCTTAAGGTCCACATCACAGACACTGCAGTAAAGTGATTTAATAACAACCGTTAAGCACATCATCACTTAATTGTTATTTTTAGTGATTACAACAGGGAGATGTGACAGCGTACAATCCTTTGGTTCAGCACATTTTTGCCAGCAAATCACCTTTTCGTCTGCCATTCCCCTGCACCCCCATTGCTCTCCACTGTAGTTCAGTGAATGCAAGCCTAAGAAAGAATATGATGTCATTTGCTCCATATTCCTGGTGAATATTGGCGGAAATTTAAATCAGCTACCCCCTTCTCCTTGGAGTCTTGGCACAGAAATAATTAGTGGAAATGGTTAACGAGAGAATTGGCACATACCCTCAGTTGAGAGCAACCATGCTCTCTAAATTTTTCAATAGCATTCTTGCTGTAAGGGTTCCATGTCCTCAGCCAAGGATTCTCATTCAGAGAATCCCATCCATTCCTAAACACTGAAAATCCTTAGTCTGTATTCTCTTTGGCATAACCAGCTATTAACAGAATTGTGCTTTCTCTGTGCAAGCATGCCAGCTGAACAAACCTTCTTCAAAGACTTCATGTAAGCAGCTGCCTTTTTCTTGTACTGCAGCATACACTCAGCTGAATGAGGGCTGATGAACTCTGTTCCTCCTTTAGGGCCATAGCTCAATGAAGCCGTGAAGTGATCCAAGTTGTTGCTAAAGAATGAAGCAATCTAGACACATCAAAAGTCACTTTTAGAATTAAGTTGACCAGAAAGGTTCATCAGAGTGATATTCTTCCAAGAGAAAGACAAGTATTTAGTGAAACAGGACTTCACAACACAAATTTCAAACAAGCTACAGGCTCCTCCACATGTAATATCAGTGTTTTAAAACTTACCACAAAAGCATCCTCTTTACAGTGCCTACTTTTTTTGCCCTGTCCTGTTTTCAGCTGCAATAGAGGTAATTTTCTTCCTAGAGGCTGGTACAGTGCTATGCTTTGGATTTAGTGTGAGAATAATGTTGATAACACGCTAATGTTTTAGTTATTGCTAAGTAGCATTTAGCCTACATTAAGGATTTTTCCATTTCCTGTATTCTCCCAGCAAGGAAGAGCACAAGAAGCTGGGAGGGAGCATAGCCAGGGAAGCTGATCCAGACTGGCCAAAGGGATATTCCATACCATGGGATGTCATGCTCAGTATATAAAGGGGAGTTGGCTAGAAGGGTCAGATCACTGCTCGGGCATCATTCTGCAGATGGTGAGCAATTGCACTGTGCATCTCTTGTCTTTTCTTGGGTTTTATTTCTCTTTCTGTTATATTTCTTTTTATTACTATTATATTGCTATTATTATATTTTTAGTTATTGAACTGTTCTTATCTCAACCCATGAGTTCTACTTTTTTTTTGT